>VDFB02239974.1:111148-277907 GCA_007258455.2 Sequoia sempervirens
TCCAAAATCACATATTAAAATACCATTCGTAAAACAATGCTATTAACATGTAATAAATTTATAATTGTTTACTAGTTACATACCCCACTGATAGGTGTACTGCAAAAATAAGTAGGTGGATGACTGGTGTATCCAATCTCTACACTGTGACCCTGCAATTTTATTAAAATAATAAAACTAAATTAGTTAATCTTGTATTTTACAATCAAAATTTAATAAATTAAATTCAACAATGAACATGTTGAATTGTACCTGAGTGTCAATGCCATATGCATCATGCAAAATTTCAGCCGTCCTCTCCATCCCTATAGATGCATACAGATCAGGCTATGTAGTAGCATATGGATCCTGCGTAGCACCCCCCTGAGTGTCGATAGGGTCATACGAACAAGTCGCCCTGCAAGATTGATACACATGGGTTCGAATTCCACCACCTGAAGACTCCCCTGGATGGTGTTGTACAATAGGGCTAGTGTGATGGATGACACTCCGGGTCAAAGTTGTGATCGCCTACAATGTCTCTATGTCAACACTCTCCTTCACAATGACAAGCATCACAATCTGCTCACGAGGTGGCCTAGCGAGAGGTCATCTCCCTTGCCGCGTAGGATCCGGCTGTGCACCGGGCCTATCCTGAGCTGACCCCCCACCTCTCCCTTGGAACTCCCTCATATCAAAATAATTTGGGATTTGGTTCAATACAAACTCACTGTATAGTTTCCTAAGAAAATATTGGGACTTCACACACGTATGTCAGTAATCAGCTAATCATATATACCATTCTTCATAAAACGTTCTTAATCTCTTGGTGGTGGCAAATTCACTGAATGGTGGGAAACCTTGCATTTAAGGTAAGATTTTGATTTGTTTTTGGGTCAGTGAATAGAGAGCACAAATCACCTTTAGTAATTTTTAAATCTTTTACTTGTTTATATGATAATTTGTCTGCATAATATGCCCTGGCTGTCTGCCTCCTATCTTGCCATCTAGATATTTGTTGGGTGATTGCATCTACATTTTTTAACATATCTTTCAATGAATTTGCTAGAAGCATTCTTTCTGTGGTTGAAGCATTTGGATCACTCAACCTACTGATAAGATCCTCAAGTTGTTTTCTATTATTCTCAATTTCACTCCTCAAAATTTCTTGAATGCCAAGAGGGTGTTGAGAGAATGGTGGGGGAGGTTGATTTTGTTGTTGAGGCTGATTTTGTTAAGGATTTTGCTGTTGAGGATTTGCCTCCTCTTCTTGTTGAGGATTTGAAGAATTTCCTACAAATTAAAAAAAAAACAATCAAATCTAACCTAAAACAAACAAAATCAATTTCAAACTAACAAACTCAAAACAAATAGCAAACAATACTTACCTCCTGCATCTCTTCATCGTCGTGGCGCCATATTTGCAAAGAAAATCTAATTGTTCTTGATGAAATAGGTAGAAATCCTTCCTCCTAGAACGTGAGCGCGAAAGTGAGGGTTTTTGGCCGCAGGCAGAGCTGAGAAACAGTAAAAAGGAAATGATACATATTTCACTTCTTTTTTTTCTTTTAAAATCACATAGCAAGAGTGCGTTATAACGCACTCGCATTATCTCTTTTCAAAAAAAAAATCCCATTTGGCCACAAAAGTGCGACCAACTTCATGCACCCGCCCAGTTGTAGATAGATAAGATGCCAATTCACATTTCTACAAAAAACAGAGGTCCTGTGATATTTCATGCAACTACTACATGCTTGCAAAGTTAGCCCACACAACTATTGGCCCCTCTCCCCTAGCCATTAAACACTAAGATTATAGATGTCGAATGTTATTTATAGGCGCCACTAGCCATCTATTTAACTTTGTACATGTCAAGTTCTTGAATGTTATATTAAATTTATTAATAATTTATGCTTTTAATTAAAATTTTAAATTCATTAGATGGGTTCATGTGAACCACTACTAGTGAAATATGGATAAATGAGTTTGACTTCAAAACTAAATAATTGAATTGGGAGAGGTGAGAGGGGTTCAATTGTTGGTATAATTAAATGATGTAATCTAATCAACTTGTGTCTTGGTTGAGTTGTCCGAAAAGATTCCAAAGAAAGATTGAAAAATGTGCTCTAGGTACATATTATAATTTTTTTGTTTATTTGATGTGACTTGTGAAGGGTATAGTTACACATAGGCCTAGAATTTGATGGTCTATGTAATCATTTTTCTAATTTTAGATCATATATTACAATTTTAAATTTATTATACCATATATTTTGATTTGTTATATTTTTATGTAATCATATATATGACACTTTAAATTATTAGTAAATTGTAGAAATTTACTATAGTAATTCTAACATAGTGTTCTAATTTATAATATTAATATATCATTTTATAATGTTGAGAATATGATAGTCAATCTCATGCTTCCTTATAAGTGAAGTTGAAGGTAGATACTTTATAATTCATATAGTGATGCTCTTAAATAAATTAATATGTCATATCAAAATAATAAAAGATTTATAAATATTCTTAAGGCATAAACTTTAAAGATATATGATAAACTAGCACACACATATTAAATATCAATATATATAAAATACGCCGAGAGTTATCCTTCTCTAAGTTCCTATTTTCATGATATCTTTTATATGACATTGTAATGTATATTGTCAAAATCACTATAGCTATTTTTTCTATTTGGCCTTTGCTCACATTGATGGATGGTAATGTATACTATCAATATCAAGTTGCACGTGCTATGGATGGAGGGAATTCTACATGTTTAAAATCAGCTTACCTAATCTCTATTTAAGATGAAATGAGGTTTTATTTAATATATATAAAATACGTCGAGAGTTATCCTTCTCAACATGCACACGCTATTTAAAATGAAATGAGGTTTTTAGATGAGCTATGTATGCTTGTGTAGTGAGATGAGGATGTTTATGTCAACGTTCTACTTCATTCTTATTGTCTGCCTCATAGGCTTATGATTGTGTAGTGAGACGAGGAAATTTATGTTGACGCTCTACTCCATCCTCATCGTATGCATCATAGGCTTTGTCAAGCTTATCATGAACTCTCCTTGCTTGGCATTGCACATCAAAGAGAAAATAATCCAGCAAACCTTGTCTGAGCATCTCATCAAATTGCAAGTTACCGATATTCTGAAGAGCATGTAATAGAGCAAAATAAAATCTGGTGTTGTCCACAACATCATTATGACTTTCATATATATTAGCAGTATTACTGGCATCACCTGTACAACAAACATTCAATCAATATTGTATTTTTTGTTTAAAAGAAAAAAAGGATGAGATGTACAATAATTAAATTTACTTACAACTCTTTCCAACTAAACATGAATAGTTTTGCATGGAATCCATTATTGTGTAGCCTCCCAATGTTTCCAATGCAAAGCCTTGCAAAGTCTTTAGCACCCAAAAAATTACCTTATCTATGTCTTCTAAATCAAGGATGAAGTTGATTGAAGAATGCCTCAGTGAAGAAGAATCTAAAATGTTTGTTGAAGAAATCACACATTCTTTTTAGTTTAACAAAGATTGGAAAACTGAACAAAAAACTAAAAAAGATTAACACTGCAATATTATTCAAATGCTAAAATTAAAAAATTGCAACGTTGAAAATATTTTTTTGTATATTCAAAATTGTGTATAATCAGCTACAATATGACTCTATATAAAGAGTTTCAAAGCAGCACATCAAAGCTGCGATCCAAAAAAAACTAAAAAAACAAAGCATGTTTTTATGATGCAAGGTAAACAAAGCTTTAAAACAAAGCTAAATTAAGGAAACTATCATAGTATACAAACTACAACATTAGAATGTTTTAAAATCTAAAACAAAAATCATAAACTAAAACAAGGAAATCTAAACATACCAAACCTAGGAAAAGAAAAAAGAGAACCTATAATTCCTTCTGAACCCAAACCAGTAAATAGCTCATAATATCCTGAAAACATGTTTGTAAAGACAGAGAACAAAAATTGCAATAAAAACAAAGCTTTTTCCAGACCATCATATACTTGTTACATATGCTTTTTTCATTTAGTATATATGATCTATTTGATAGTTGATTGTAAAGTAATGTTGAAACAACACCAGAAGAGAGGTTCATGAAAGTGAAGCTTGTAGCTTTTGCCAAAGAAAAAGAATAAATTCAAATGATTTTAGAAAGAAATTCATATTCTAATAGGAATTGTTTGTTGCAGGTATTAGTTGTAGGCAAAAATTAATCAAAACCAAGCAGAGATGAAATGGAACAAAGGAATAGTTCTAATGTTCTCTTAAAAAAGTAGCTAGTTTAACAACTGATGAGACTTCCCATTTCTTTTATTTGCCTCTCTTTCTATGTTTTGAAGTTGCACATACACCATTTTTGGATTTGCTTTAGAAATTGTTCCTGCCAACATTGGAAAAATACCATGTTTTTTTTTTTGGGGGTGGTTATTGGTAATCTTCTTGCAATGAGCACCATGGAAGAAAATCACAGCTCAAGCTTTCTGGAACCACTTGAAAATGTCTTTGTGTGAACATCATAAGACAAAAATAAGTTATAACCTAATGTCTTTGCAATATCTATGATCATTGTGGAAAAATCCAGTATGGGGCAAGGACCTATCCCTATTCCACATCTTGTGATAACTATATTATATATAATATCCCATGCACAATGAATAAAATAATTGAATTCAGTTGGTCTAAGGTGTGTACCACTTCAAATTTATCTCTATTGCCACTCAGATTTAGCGATAATTTAGCTCACAAACTACTAAATGGATTAAGACTATTTAATACTATTGTAGTCATACAAAATTATTTGATTGGTTTATTGTCACACATCTCATCCACAACCAATACACGATCAGCTTAAATACACGATAAGCCAAAATTATTCTAGAATGAACAACAGATGCATCAAAAGAATGATTTAATAGAAAAACCATTAGACACTTCCTTTGCAAAAAGCAACCCTATCCATTCAAACAAATGAGAGCTAAGTCCTCAAAAAGGGAATGAACGAACACAAACCTGCAGAGATAAAGGAAATTCTACAACTGAGGATTCAACCATCCTGCCAAACCTATTTACGAACAAAAAAGCTGAGGCATTAGATGCTAAAGAATTATTTAAAGCTTCCTACTAAAATTTCATTTTTTGCAACATTTCAATGTTCGTGGAGCATTGCATTCCAGGCCTTCATAGAGACTTCATGATTTAGATCGTATCGGGCCATAAACTTCAAAACTGTAATTAAAAATTAGTATAAAATATTGAAAAGCTTGTGCATGAAGAAAACTCACTTGACAAAAACTTTGAATTTCCAGGACTTGTAAATAATCATCCAAGGATTATATCGGTACAAAAGCAGTATTCAAGTTGATTGTATATCATTCCAGGGGAAAATGAGTGAAGAAATGCAAAGATTTATTCCCTTTAAGAAAAAAATTCGTAGAATTGCTGCCTGCACAAATTAAAAATGTATTTTTTTTTAATAAAACAGGGATAACTAACTAAACCAATAGTATGATTAACACGAACCATCTTCCACCAACAGAATAGGCTATTGTACATATGCAATAAAATTGTTTTAAAGTTGAAGGATAATCATAATCTAAATCTGAATGATAGGGATGTAAAAAATACTATGAATCGTTAGTTGCGGGATCAAATCCTCTAAGCAATGAATATCTTAAATTGCATCATATGATACCCTACACACAAACCTTGACAAGCACCCAGAAGGAAGAAAAAAATTGCTTTAAAACTAAAAAGCATTGACTCATTGTATCTATAAAATCAAAATTTCTATTTTTTTTTTCTTTTGGTATAATTATAAAATAAAATTATACTTAAAAAATGCATTTAAAAAATCATAAAATAATTTACATAGGGAAGTTTTTTATTTAAATCTCTTTAATATGTTTGCAAGAGAAATCACCACAATGTCTTGAAAACTTAAATTTCTTTCTAAAATTAAATTAAATTCTAATTTCTAAAACTTATAAAAAATATATTATTTAGTTTTTAAAAAATTAATTAAATTGTGGTGATTATCTATACAAATGAATTAAATAAAATTTCATATTCATTTTAAATTTAGATATAAAAACAATCTTTCTATTTTATTTTTTCCTCTTTTTGCATGTAAATCATTTCATTTTCTAAAATGATACTTAAAAATGCATATAAAAAAATTATAAAATCATTTACATAGGAAAGTTTTTGATTTAAATCTCTTTAATTTAAATAAGAGTTGCATTTTCATCTTTGCTTATATCCATGCTTTTTGATTTTATGTACAAACATCTCTGAATGTAATAAAGTAGGTAAACAAGATTTTATTGTCACTTGCATGTCATTTGAACCTCAACTTAAACGCAAAGAATAAAAATGTACTCAAGTTTTGCAATCCATAATGTGAGTGTAAGAAGCCTCTCAACTTAAATATTTTAATATAAATGATTTTACATAGATTAATTTTTTTTGACAATTTATATTTTTTCTTAAAACGTCAAATAAAAGAAATTTAAATGATCAAACTGTCATTAAAATTTCATATGGAAAATAGGGTGACCATCAATTTCTAGGCTTAGTTACAAATATATTGATTACTTATTAAATTTTCATTAGTATATTATTTCTCAACTATTAATTTCAATATATTTAAGTGAGAGGCTAAATGCATGACACCATAGTGGATATTGGTGCATATTTATCTATTAGATCATTTCCCTTAAAGATATTAAGCTTCCCACATATCCATGTATGTCGTATCATTTTATGTTGTTGCAATTTTTTTCTACTAATTATTGTCATTGTTTTATGATCAACAAACAATTCATAGTGAGCCTTTTTCCAATTGAGGCAAGGTTTCCCCTCTATGAAATTCAATTGATCATTGTTTCATCTTTGTCAATATATTTTTTACATTCAAATTTGAAATGAGGTGGTTTTTCTAATTGCGAAAATTTTCAAAGAAGAATTAATTAGTAAAGAGTTATTTGGTAGATAGGTAATATGTAATTATACAAAATAATTTTACCAAAAAATATCAATGTATAGTGTATGGTTGATGGGCAATATATCTTTATAGTTAGGAAACTCAAATACTACACTAAATGTCTTTAGGTACCCAAAAACACAAATATATAATGATATCAAATGATGAATAAATAATATATAATTATAGTCATGGTGGCCAAACATTATGCAAAATGACTTTGTCATTATTTATATTTATTTTACAAAATCATTTCATATAATATTTGACCAACATATTTATAATTATATAATACTCATTTACCATTCAATAGAATTTAATTTTTATATATTTTTTATTAGTAAGAAAGAAAATATAATTGATAAAGAATCATTTGTAAAATAAAAACAAGCATTAAATATCAAAATTAAAAAAGAAATCAATGATCTTACATTACTAATAACAATCAATAAAGTTGTTGAATATAGCCAAATTAGTTTTAGAATACAATTCAAATGTGTTTATAAATATATTGTAGCTCCAAGTTATCATAACTAGAAGTGGTGTGTTAAAATTTATTTGGAAATAAAGATGAGGTACTCTAATTATGGCCTACATAACTTATCCTCCTATGACACACATACATTCTTTATGGACTGTTAGATCTTTCATGTTGGGTTCACTCATTTCTGAGAAGCCATTGATTTGGTTTGATCAAGATCATGACAAGAATAATTGGGCTACCATTGTTCAAGCATCAAGATGCATGTTTATAGTGTCGACGAGGATCATGGGAACTTTGAAATAAATTTGTACATAGCAGTGATGTTACGACCTACCATAGATACCACATCCTTAAGAAAAAAGTGTGAGAAGAGCAGAGGTCAGTTTGCTGCAACATTGGAGCAAGTGGTATGTGAAGATATGCATGATCAATATGTTACACATTTTTTTTTTTTTAAGTTTCATAATGCAACAATAGTTTGCATGCTATGTAGGTAGTTTTTTCGTTTTAGCTTATAGTTTTTAGTTTTTAGTTTTTTAGTTTTTTTTTTAATTTTATTTTTATATGATCATATATATAGCAGATCGGTGGAATTTAAATAGAGTTGATTGTAATTTAAAAATAATATATATAGTCTTTCTTTTCAGTTTTATATAAAAGTTGTTTTTCTTCAATATAAGTATTAGTATTGTTATAATCTTAGTCTTTCAATTGGTATCAAATCAGGTTGTATAAATATTTATGGTGCAGGTAACAAGATTAAAGAAACAATTATCTTCAAATGGAAAATAAAAGTAGTTTACCATTTCAACTTCTGTTGTTTATAGGAAACAACTATGATTATAGTTGGATTATTAAAATGAAGACCCTATTATTATCCCAAGAACTCTGGGAATTAGTAGAAGTGGGATACAAAAAACCTACATATCAGAATGCTTTGAGTGTCTTGACAACGAATCAAAGAAATCAGTTGAGAGAAGATAGAAAGGACAATGGAGCTCTATTCACCATCCAAACTGCATTGGATACTTCAATTTTCCCTGGTATTGTTGGTATGAAAAAAAATCAAAGGATGCATGAGAGGCTCTACAAATTGCATACCAAGGAGTTGACACAATAAGATTGATAAGACTTCAAACCTTTCAAAAATTTAAATTTTAAAATTTAAAGATGAAATAAGTTGAGTCCATTCAATAATTTATTACTAGAACTCAAGGTAATGTGAACCAACTCAAGAATCAAGGGGAAATTGTAACAAAACAAAAAAAATTGTAGAGAAAATTCTTACATCTCTTGCTCCAAAGTTTGATCTAGTGGTGATAGCCATTGAAGAAAATAGAGATCTAACCACCTTACATGTTGCAAATTTTTTTTATAGGTTCATTGCAATCTCATTAGGAGCATATGCAATGTTCTATAGAAATCCTAGTGCAACATTTCTATTCTATTACATAAGAATTGAAGAAAATCCTACAATTCCTCCATCTCACACAAATAAATCACAAGGAAAATGGTCTTATAATAATAAAGGATGAGGTAGAGGAAGAGGAAATAATAGAGAAAGAGGAAGAAGTTTTGTGGATCGTAGAAGCATCTAATGTAGGTATTGTGAGTGGTATGGACACTATGATCTGAATGCAGAAAAAAGAAATATGACTTCAATAAGTTAAGAGCCAATTATACTAAAGAGTCATATGAAGATACAAAGTAGTACATGTTCTTTACATGCAATTTGGAAAAGAACATCAAAAGGATGTGTGATTCCTGGATAGTGGATGCTCAAATCACATGATGGGTAAATCTGATTTCTTTGTCAAATTAGATGATTCGGTGAGAAGTCATGTTAAATTTGGAGATGATATAGGAATTTATGTAATAGGAAAAGGTACACTTATAGTGAAGACTAAGCAAGGAGAAACTAATCATATTCATGATACTCTACTTGTGCCAAAACCAACATAATATTTTGAGTATAGGGTAGCTTGTAGAAAAAAATTATAAAGTTGTATTTGAAGACAATTGTTGCAAAATATTTGATATTAAATTAGATAATTATCATGTTGTAGCAGTGACTTGTATGACAACTCAAATAGATTGTTTCCTCTCCCATTGGTTTCTACTAATATGTGTACACTCAAATCAACTACAGATGGTTTATGGTTATGGCATCAATATTATGGTCATTTGAATTTTCAAGGGTTAAGTTTACTTCATAAAAAAAATATGGTGAGAGGACTTCCATAAATTCAAGTCAATGAGGAAGTTTGTTCAAGATGTGAACTTGGCAAGCAACATCAAGATATTTTTCCAGTGAATAAATCATGGAGAGAAAAATCTCCTTTAGAGCTTGTGCATGTAGATATTTTATTAGTCATTTCTCTCACCACACATGGGCTTATTTTCTTAAGAAAATATATGAGGCCTTTGAATGCTTCAATAATTTTAAGGTCGTTACTAAAAAGAAGAGTAGTTATTATGTTAAAATACTTAGAACAAATAGAGAGGGAGAATTTAGTTCCAAAGAGTTTTCTAATTTTTACAACAAGAATGGCATAAAGAGACAACTTATTGCCACATATACACCTCAAAAAGATGGTATTGTAGAAAAAAGAACCATATCATTATGGAAATGGAACAAAGTATGTTGTAGACAAAAAATATTCCAAATAGTTATTAGGAAGTAGTTGAAACAACAATATATATTCTGGATCGAAGTCTCACAAAAATAGTTCAAAACATCAAGTTACAAAGGAAGATTGGAGTGGTTATAAGACTTCAATTTCTCATCTTTGAGTATTTGGTTATTTAGAATATATGTCCATATTCTAGTTCAGAGGCGGAAGAAGTTGGATGCAAAATCCAAACTTTATATCTTCGTTGGATATTCTGATGCAACTAAAGGATATAGATTCTACAATCCTGAAATAAAGCAATGAATTGTTAGTCAAGATGTGATTTTTTATGAAGGGGGAGTATGGCAGTGGAAAGATGTTGTACAAAAAAATACATCAATAATCATGGGTATGGAAGATCTAATAGTCTTCCTCCTCACCCCACAAGCTCAAGTGAAAGTTCAAGCTCAAGTTTCAATCCTTCAAGTTCATCAAATTCTTCTAATAACACTAATTTAGGTGATACTTCACCTCCAACATCAGCTCCAAGAAAGGTATGAATTTTAGCTAATATTTATCAAAGGAGTACATATATAAATTCAATTATTAATTTTTTTTTGCTTAGTATAATTCAAGTTGAACCGTTTGTGTATGAAGAAGTGGTGAAGGAATCACCATGGATTGACATTATGAATGATGAAATAAATTTTCCATTCATAAAAATAATACATGGGAATTAATACTTCCCGTGCAAATAAGCATGCGATTGGTGTTAAATGGATTTATAAGGTCAAATATGATGCAAATGGTTTAGTAGAATGTCATAAGACAAGATTATTTGTCAAGGTTTTTGCACAAACACTTGGAGTAGATTATCTAAAAGCTTTCACTCCAGTTGTCAGACTTGATACAATCAAGATTATACTAGCTACTGTTGCACAATACAAATGGCTAGTATATCAGATGGATGTAAAATAAAAATTCCTTAATGTTTATATAGATGAAGAAGTATATGTGGAACAACCTATGGGTTATGAAATTCCAAGTAACAAACACTTAATTTACAAGTTGAAGAAAAATATTTATGCATTTAAGCAAGCTCCTCATGCCTGGTATGCTAGGATTGATAATTATTTCATAAAGATGAGATTCAACAAAATCCAACTAGATCCCACCTTGTATGTCCAATGTATTGATAATGATATTATCGTGGTTTTCCTTTATGTTGATGATCTTATTATACAGGTAACAAAAAATTTCTCATGGAGAAATTTCAAGTAGAAATGAAATGGGAATTAAATAAAATGTCAGATTTGAGACTCATACATTATTTTCTTGGTTTAGAAGTGCAATAAAAATCAAAAGACATATTTCTTTCTCAAACCAAGTATGTAGTTGATTTGTTGAAGAAGTTTAGAATTATGACATGCATAGCAATTGCAACCCCCATAACACTTGGTGAGAAATTAATCAAGGAAGATGTAAGTTCCAAGGTTGATGTGACTTTGTATAGAAGTTTGGTTGGGAGCCTCATGTACCTCAATCACTAGACTTGATATTATGTATGATGTGAACCTCATCTCTTGAATCATGCAATATCCACATGAGTCTCATTGGTATGCTGGAAAAAAAATCTTAAGATATGTGAGTGGTATAAAAAAATTGGGTTTTCTTTATTCTACCATTGAAAAATTTGAGCTAGTTGGTTACATAGATTTTGATTGGGTTGGTTCAGTGGATGATAAAAAATCCACATATGGTTATGTTTTCTCACTTGGCTCTAGAGTTGTATTTTGGAGGAATTAAAAACAAGAAACAATGGCTCTCTCTTCCATAAAAGCATAATATATTGCAACATCAACAACTTGTCAAGCCATATGGATTAGAAGGATATTGGAAGATCTACATTTGGTTCAAGAACATCCAACAACTATTTATTGTGATAACAATAGCATTATCACAATGACCAAGAATCTTGTGTTTCATGCTAGAATGAAACACAGAAATCTGACATCATTACATTCATGATTTGGTTCAAGATGGGCAAGTGGAGTTGCAATTTTGTCCTTCATTTGAACAAGTTCCTAATATCTTCACCAAAGCCCTTCCTACAACTAGTTCTATTGCCTTTAGACATTAGTTGGGACTCACCCCTATTGATCATTCAAGGGGAGATTAAAGATATGCATAAATATGCATGATCAATATGTTGGACAATTTTTTTTGTTTTTGTTTTTTTTTTGTTTTTTGTTTTCATAATGCAACAATAGTTTGTATTGGAAAATGAAGTCAATTTTATTGTTAGTCCAACAGTGACGAATAGTCAACATTGATATCTTTCAAGTACTTTAGATATGTGTTTGGTGCGGCCGAAGACCTTCTATTCAACTAAAGGTTGAAATATTCTATCGAAGATTGAAATGATGGGGGGTTCCTAGGGGGCTGTCATAGCTCCTTGGACATCAAAGGCATTTTTGGCAAAGCTGGATTTTTTTTGGGACTCTCTATTTATGGTAATTTTGACAAATATTTGACATGTAGTTGCATGAGTCACACTTTCTATTTTTGGAAAGTTTTGTTTGACAAGGACTCTGCAACTCAAATTTCTTATACTCTTTCATTTAGTCATGTTTTGTGTAACTTAAATGAAGGTTATTGTAATTACGAATTTCTTGAGAAATAAAAATACTAAAGATCTTTGCTCGTGGTTTTTTTCTTCGTATAATTTTACTAGTTTTTCCACGCAAATATTGTGTTAAAGTTGTGCATTTTTTTCTCTATTTATTTTGCATTGTAAATTTTTTTACATTTTACATTTTACACAATTTCTAGTTTTTTGTTTTCATAATGCAACAACAATTTACATGCTACGCAATTGCTAGTTTTTTTTATTTTAACTTTTAGTTTTTAATTTTTTTAGTTTTTTGTGATCTTATCTTCATCTAATCACATATAGAAAATCAAATGCATATTTAAATATGTAGTTGATTGTAATTTAGGTTTTCATATGCAAAATAATATATAGTCTTTTTCAGCTGTGCATAAAATTATTTTTCTTTAATATAGTGTTAGTGTTGTTATAATCTTAATCTTTTAGTATGATAACCATAACTGTTGTTGCCTAGAATTCTCGAAACTACTTTTCTTCTTCCATTAAATTGATGTTTTCTTAGCAAATAATTACTGGTCTTCAAACAAGGATGTCATCCATGAAATATTTTAGGTCGAGAAAACCAATTATGTTGTCCATCTTCTTTATAATTGCTAGGATATCCCTGTGGAAAACTTTGGTAGTGTATACCATTCTTTTGTGGAAAAAAAGAAGTTATTACATGATTATATCCATCTAAACCCTTTGTATGATGTGTATCTCTTCAAGAAGATTCAATCTTAGAAACTGAATCTCTCTCTTTAACTACTAAATGGAGAATGACAGATTAATTTATGCCTGGTGGGTGAGTGGAGATTGAAATGCATTTGATCCAGCTTTTCATGCAGATCACTCTTCATTGTTTTCACTTGGTCTTGACTAAAGCTTTTGACATTTGAAAGCAGGTTGGTGGTGAGTTTAAATGTGAATCAGGAATGTTTGAAAGCTATAGAGGTAAGAGATTGAATAACTATTTTAAGACGGGGTGAAGTCAAAGTTGGATCGAGTCCCTCCCCTTTATATAATAATATTAAATCCCTTTATTAAAACATTTACAACCTTATAATTGTGAAACTGGGAGTGCCCATGTTGAGCTATGCCCCCCTTTAGTAGAAAAATGGACTCATCCCCTTTACAAGAGAAAAATTTATGGACTATTTCAAGGTTTAATTCTATATAGTGACATGATATCCCCTTAAATAATATTTTTTTCGTGAGGGAGATGGAGAGTCATGTTTTCGTTACTATTTTCTATTAATTCTTTTAATCCATTACAAGATAATTATTAATTTATCTCGAGTTAAGTGAGATCACAAACACATGATTTCATCCTTGGCATGTATGCACTAAATTAACATGAATAGTCCTAACCTCCAAGCTTAGTAGTCTAGTAAGGACATAAAACATACAAGCACATTGATCTCGTGAAGGTTTGAAGCACAAAGTCACTAGCATGAATACCAATAGCTTCAACATGAAGGCTCAAACCCATAAGCATAATGGATTAGTGAGGGCACAATGACCATGATAACAATAGCCCCTAGTGGGGGTTTGAACCTTGGTGGCTACAACCACAATTCCACAATTTAACTATTGCATTATGGCATGATGACACGTATTTTTATTTTTTATTGTTATTGGATGTGGATGTTTGTATGTGATGGTGTTTTTTGTTATATTTATTTAAAATTTTGATTGTTTGATTTAAACAATTTTATTATTTTGCTTTAATATTAGAAAATATATGCTCCCCATTTACAAAAGTAAGAATTAGTGATGGCATCGTTAATATATGCTAGTGGTAGGTGATAGGATAGATTTTTTTTATAATAAAAAGCAGTAGAACCAGGGTGTTGACCCTATAAAAAAAAAATCCCAGAGGCAAGTAACTAGGTCAACAGACCATTAATAACACATTAACAACATTGGATAAGTCCAAAATAGTAAAGAGAATCTTAAAAACCAGAATAAAGTAGAGAAGCATTGGGACCAACAAAAAATAATAGAAATAAAACTAGCAAGACTAGCCAAAGAGTTGGCCTTAGTCTTCAATAAGGAACATGTAGAGTTCCTTATGATTCCCATCCT
This sequence comes from Sequoia sempervirens, assembly GCA_007258455.2. Lineage (NCBI taxonomy): Eukaryota > Viridiplantae > Streptophyta > Pinopsida > Cupressales > Cupressaceae > Sequoia > Sequoia sempervirens. The sequence continues at coordinate 125,989 of VDFB02239974.1, forward strand.
TGTTTCCCACTTTCTTTAGCTCTATCTCCTGCAACATGTAGAGTGTGGTGGCCGATCTATGCATCACTTTGGAACTAAACTTAGATATTCTCACCATCTTTTTTCTAGCTCTGAAACCTTCACCTTGTGCTTAGAAATCTCCATAGTCATAGAAGCATATTGAGAACAAGTATGGGCCTCACCAAGCAAGTCCATTGGGACAGTGTCGGTGCTATCAATGTTCTTGGAGTAGTTGTCGCTAATATTCTTAGAGCTTTTACCATTAGTTTCATCTTCCTCCTCTTCATTAGTAGAACTCTCCTCCTGGTCCAAATCATTATCCATCACCTTTTTGTCATAGGTCATAGGTCAGCCGACAAGCCTGTTAGACCTTTTGAGTTGAGAACCACTGGGTTCCTTTACCTCCTCCTCCCTGGATTCCTCCACATTATCACTCCCTAGATTAACCTCCTCAATCAAGATATAGGTTGAGGATTTATTCTATTTCTTGGTAGGAGGAGTTTTTAATTTCCCCATCCAGTCCTGTTTTCCCAAACAGTGAGTGGGGGAGTTGTTTCTAAGGTTACAAAGACCTTGAGCCACCTATTTTTGTCTAGAATTGGGAGTCTTGGGGGTGGGTTTACCACCAAGGGGGATAGGAAGATTGGTGGTAAGAGGAGTGTCATTGAGGGAGGGTTTACAAAATATCAATCCTCTCTCCATGATAGACATTAAGTCAACCAATAAAGAGAATCTTAATGTTACAAAAATTTTGAACAATTCTTTTTTAGTAAGAAAAATGTAGGAATCCTTGAAGGTGTAATTTTTGAAGTGATAGAGAAGGATGAATATCTTGTTCAAACATATACCAAAGCAAAAGATCAGAAACCTAAGTCTCCTTTTATCAATTCCCTAAATCCTAGTGTGTTTCCCTTCTCCTTGGGGTTGAAATTCTTGAAGTTATTGACATCAATCTGGATGACTCCACCTTCTCCTATGGTATTGAAATTTTAGGGGTTTAAATGTCTTCTATCTCTGTAGAAGAGGAGAGCACATTAGAAGGAAATGCCCACTTATTCTTCATAGAATTGGTAACTCAAGTGTTAAACAAAAGCCTAATGTTAATGTTTGTTCAGTCAATACAAAGCATAAATAATTGTCTTTGAACAATCTAGGTTCTAACCCTGTTCTTGACTCTCCTGAGATGAGGATTAAATTGTCTAGTAACCCTAATTCTAAGGCTATAGTGACTGGTGTTTATTCTTCTTTTGAATTTATTCCCACAGGGATCCACATTGAAGTCTTAACCCTGGAGGCTATTGTCTACCCTGTTAAGGCTAACTTTGTTGGTTTTAACAACTTTGGCTCAATACCTCTTGTTAGCATGAGTGATGTCGATCTCTCTGAACCTAGACCTTCCCCTAACAACACTAAAAATTTGGCTCTTCCTAATCCTATTCTCATTAAATCTGGTTCTTCTTCTTTGGAACCTTGTACTAAGGACTCTTCTAGTAATGTTTTGATTCTTAGAGACTCCAACACCTTAACTCATTCTTATCCCAAGGTGTTGGTTTTAGAAAGTCATATTATCTTCATAAATAGAGGGGTGGAAAAAAGAATTTCCTCGAACCCTCCTCAAATACTATGAAAAAGAATGAACAAAAAATTGCTATGGATAAGATTAGTCATAATATAACACTCAATAATAAGTTATTCGAATAAAAATGAGAAAAGTGAAAAGGTTGTACTTGGAAAGTTTGAATTTGTTCCTTAAGTTGAACCAACTTTGGAAAATAAAAACAATATGTTGGTTTCCAAACTAGTAATGAACAATGGGATCTAGTTTCAGTGGTAAAAGACATTATTCAGGAAATTGAAACAAAAAATCAAGTTACTCAAAGTTTGCAAAAACCTGGAAGTTTGTCAAGTTCTTTTAAACCTAATTTTAGTAACCAACGGAAAGAACATCCTGAGGCCATATTAAACCCTATTAATGTGGATGGTAAATATATGGATCAAAGGTTAATTACTAACAAAAATTTACAAAGTCACAATAGTAATGTAGACAATGGATTGCACAAAGTGGATTTAAAACTTCAAAAAACTAATAGATATTTATATACTCTAAGTAATTTGAATAAGGATATTAGGGATGACAATGCCCTTTTGGATTCTATGCATATACCCAATTATGGGCAGGACTCTGGTCATGTTTTGGATATAGGTGGGGAATTGCAATTAGGCCCCAATAATAAAGGTAAAAAATGGTTGGGAAGCAAATGGATTATGATAAGGATGATTAGGAACTATTTTCTGATCATCGTGAAATAAGGAATGACAAAAATATAGATGGCATTAGTGAGTTCCTTGTAGGAACTAATGGGAATGGGTATATTTTGGAAGTTGTACAAAGAAAACAGCTTCATGTCTTTACATCTACCTCCTCCCTAGTGCAAGAAACTAAGGAAAAAAATATTCATACAAGTAATGGTAAGTTTAACATCTATAAACACAAAAGGAAGAAGAGAAATAAATAATCCCCAACTCCTTATTTCAAAAGGAAGGAAACTGAGGATTTTATTCCTAAATGCTTTGATAACTTCAAGAAATCAGTGAAATCATCCTAATTACTGTTAGCATGGGATTTTGATGCATTTCATGGAATGTCAGGGGTCTTGAATCCCCTAATAGGAAATATATTATCAAGAGATTCTTGATGGTAAATAGAAACAAGGATGTTGTTCTCGTATAAGAGGTGAAAGCTACAAATTTTACCCTTGAAACCAATCTTAAATTCATTTGGAAGGACTCCTTTCAATTCTCCACTAATCATGAGAGAGGTAGAGGTGGCTCTATTATACTTATCTTCAATAATTGGGCACATTATTTGAATGATCCTAGATCCTCACCATGTAATAGAGTTGTGTGGGTGATAATTAAAAAAGATGGGTTCAAATTTTGCCTGTGCTCTGTCTATGCCCCTAATGAATATAAGGACAAAATTGAACTATGGAAAAGGGTTTGTAGCCTCCATGATATCCCTTGGATCATTGGGGAGATTTTAATATTATTGAATATGATGAGCATAAATTTGGGGGCCTTGGATTGGACTGGAAGGGAAATGAAAAACATTTCTAGTCTAGAATGAAATCCAAACTTAACCTTTTAGAACCCCTAGAAGGGAAGAATAAAGAGAATAAGAATATCTAGTTCATATGGTGTAACTATCAAAAGGGCACCAAAATGATCTATTGTAGGCTTACCATATTTTATGCCAATAAAGATTATTTTAACTTCAACAATAATGATGATGGTTATAGAGTAAGTGTTTACCCTTACTCATTATTTGACCGCCATCTTATCAAAGTGAACATTTTTCTGAGCAATATGGAAACCAATATGCATAAAGATAATAGTAATTTTATGCTAAATACCAATCTTCTTAAGGATGGAGAGTGCAATGATGTCATCTTTCCCTTAGAGAGATCAATAGGTGGATGCTGAAAGACAAAACAATAATTGAGCATAAAACCAATGGATGGAAAGTAATATTCCAAGCCATTGGTAACAAGAGAGCCATGGATAGAAGGGAAATTAAAGACAACCTCAATGAGAAACTTCTAAACATTGAAGCTCATCTCTAGAATGATCCCACTAATGGCATATTGAATGAAGAGCTCATTATAACCAAGGACTCATTAAGGAAATTATAGACCAACAAAGTTCAAGGCCTTAAAGTAAGTACTAAGATGAATTGGCTAGATATCAATGATAAAGGATCTAAGTTCTTTTTTAGATTTATAAAGAATAAAGATTTCAAGGAGAAAATTTATAAGGTTTGGGCTGGAAATAGGATTACCAATGATCCTAAGGAGATTAAAGACCAGTTCTTTAAATTCTATAAGAAACTTTTCACCTCTGAAGGTGATAATTTGCTTAGTCAAAATTTTAGAAACTTCTGCAAGCAAGTCATTGTAAACATATTAACCAAGGAAAACTCTAATAGATTAAGTAAAGAAATATCCCTTGGAGAGATTAAGAAGGCAATGAATATCTTAAACAATGATAAGTCTCTTGAGGTATATGGGTTTCCTATGGATCTCTACAAGAGGAATATTGGTTGGGTTAGTGAATATTTGCTTCAAATCTATAAGGAAGAAATTGTTAAAGGATCCCTGGGTGGAAAAATTAATAAGGGAGTAATCAAATTTCTCCTTAAAGATGGAGACAAGGCTCTTATTAAGAACTGGCATCCTATCACCTTGCATAATGTTTCCTATAAAATCCTTGCAAAGGTTCTAGCCTTGAGATTAGTGGATATCCTCCCTAATTTTATTAGTAACACCCAAATTGGATTTATTAAGGTATGATACATATTGGAGAACCTAATTTAACCAGTTGGGAGGTCATGGCTTGGTCTTGGAAAACAAACCAAAACTCTGTTATGTTCCTATTAGAGTCTAAAAAAGTATATGACCAAGTGGAATGGTCCTTCTTGATTATGACTCTTGAAGCCTTTTGTTTCATAGACAACTTTTTCTATATGGTTAGCATCCTACTGAAGGATGCAGTTGCTCAAATTAATGTTAATGGATCCTTATCAAATACTTTTACCCTGGAAAGATCCATTAGGCAAGATTATCTACTTTCCCTTTCCCTATTTGTTACTGCCTCAAATTCCATATTTTATCTTTTAAGAGATTCCTCCTTGACCCCTAGAATCAGAGGTGTTTATCTCCCTAATAGGCAAGACCTACTTAACATTCAGTTTGTAGATGGAACTACCCTGTTTGTGGATCTTGATAAAGAAAATCTAGATAATCTCATGCAAAGGATGAATCTATTCCGATCTGCCTTAGGTGCATAACTATCAAATTTTAAATCTATCATGTTGAGTTGGCAAGATACTCCCCTAGACTGGTTTACTAAATATGTGTTTTAGTGGGGAGGGCCCACCAAACAAGTAAAATATTTAGGAATACCTTTTTCTCTGAGTCCTTTCTTGACAGATATGTGGTTATGGATCAAGAGTAAAATTTAAAGTAAATTAGATAGATGGAATAAGAAACTTTTTTCCCTAGCTCAGAGAATCCAGATATGCTAGAAGCTCCTATCATCCTATTGTTTATATTACTCTTCTATTTGGCTATTTAGTAATTATTGAAAATTAAATATATTTAGAAGAAGATTAGGAACTTTTTGTGGTTAGATGCTAAAGATAACATAAAGAAGAATTCTATCAAGTGGGATTGGTGCTATCTAGATAAAGTTTATGGATGCTTGGGGCTAAACGATTTAAGGATGCATGGAATAGCTCTAGCTATTAAGTGGATCCTAAAATCCTTGGAAGGAAATGAACCATGGAAAGTACTTCCCAGGAACAATTTTTAACTTGTTGTCCATAAGTAGGCCAAGACTTGGAAGATGCTTCCATTATGTGACTTGTTGACTTGCAAATTCCTACTATTTTGTTGGATGTTGTTGTCATTGATATCAATGCTGATGGTTGTCATTGATGGAGATTGTTGGCACCTGAGTAATATGTTTTTAGTCCTTGGCATATTTAATTTGGGCTAACATTAAAGAGAAGAGTTGAAGAAGTTCATGGTTGGATGTCATGCCTTATCAAAGAAGAGAATAGTTGAAGAATTTTATGGTTGGATGTCATGCCTTATCAAAGAATGGAAGAGTTGAAGTTCATGGTCGAATGTCATGCCTTATCAAAGAAGTATTATTGCTAATGTTCATATAATGCATTATTACTTTCAATAGAAGTTGATTTCATGATAATATATTAAGATGAGGATTAGAAGCATGATTGATGTTGAGATATTGTTGAAGGTCTATATTCCATCTCATGCTCTCTCTTGTTGTTCTTGACAATATATGTGTCGCTAAATGGAAGTTCTAGTCTCCACAAGTTGCTCAATTTTTTCTGGTTCAGGAAGCTGCATTGGAGTTTTTCTGGGAGAATGCTCCACATTCCTCCATTGTTTCAGTTCTAGTCTTGCAATTTGGTATTCAATGCTAGTACTCTATGTATGTTGCACTCCTATCTTTTTTGATCACCTGTATTGGCGAGGATGTTCATGTGAATTGAAATAGGTTAGCTAGTTGTTTGGACTAGTCTTGGAAATGCTCTACATTTCTCTGCATTGATGTCTCTACTCCTATGGCTTGGTGAATGTGTTCACAACATTTATGAAATGTATTTGTTCCAATCTCATATGTTGGAGTGGTTTGCAAGTTGTTCTACAAATGTTACATCATCCGGTTATGTATTTTGTGTCTCCTAAATAGAGTTGTCTATACCTTTTTCATTTGTGGTGGTTGTTGATGTCATGAAAGTATGAAAGAAGTGTATGGAAGTGACGTTGGATGTTCAAGGAACATCCCTATATGATCAAAATATTTCTAATTGGCTGCTTTGGTGCTACATTATTTCTTGAGTTGGATTTCTAGGTTATTTGTGGGTATCTAGTTGGCAAGGCTTATTCATTTTCTTGGGTCGTGTGCTTGGGGGGTGCACCAACAATGGAAGGTGTGTCATGATATATTCGGGTCCTGAACTATCTTGTTTAGGACCACATCTAGTAAATTAATTGAAATAGTGTTTATGGGTTGACTGGTTATGTGCTTCAATGTCTCATCCACATGTTTCCTTGATGTCGACTTAGGTTGGTGTGTGCTTGCAAGTAAATCATTTTGGATCACATTGAAATAATTTTTAAGATTATTTTTGGTCCTCTTTATCCTTGAAATAAGACCACATCATGCTTTGGTGGCTGACTAGTTGAATTTATTGTTTATTCTCTTTCTGGACGACCTAATTGAAGAATCAAAGTGCTACGATGGATATAAATACAAGATCATTCTACATGCAACTGAATGGAGAAGTGTACAAGTATTGAAAGTGTGTGAGTGAGGTGTATTGAATATCCAGTAGAGATAGTGCTAAATATTGTGAAAGGAAAGATAAATTGTTCTTGAACGCCTTAGTCAATAGAGAGTTGTGTTGGCAATCTTTGTAATTCTCTTATATATCTTTTATATCCTGCTCTGAGATAGTGAGTCTCATTAGGTCTTTTGTGTCTTGCTCTTGGATTTGAGTTGTACTTCATTGTTGTAATTCCATTTGTATCTTGCTCTAAGGCAGTGAATCTCATATTGTGAGTTAACTCTCATTGTGGTTTTTCCCTCATTGGGTTTTCCACATAAATTTGGTGTCTCTTTTGTGAATGTAAATTTTCTTTTTATCTATTTCTATTTTTTGTTGATCACTTCAATATATTTCATTGGTAAATTTTTCTAAAGGTGATAAAGATTCAAATTACCATATTCTTCTCTATTACTGCTTTGCTTAAAGTTCCATTCTTGTCTGCTAAAGGAGTTTGAGTTGTGTTAAAAGTTTCAAGTTTCGGAAGGGGTTAAGTTTTGTGTAGACTAATTCATCCCCCCTCTCAATCTTTGGAAGTGTTCAACAATTGGTATCAAAGACAAGTTCCTCTATAGAAGCTTAATATCTTGAGGAAAAGATCTGAGATGGAACATGATGGTTCTTACAAAGGTCCTAGGATTGATGAGACTAATTACTCCTATTGGAAATTGAGAATGGAAGGACACTTAAACTCTCTAGGGTTTCGTGTTTAGCAATCTATCAAAAGTGGTTATTTTTCTCCTACTACTCCTATTATAGATCCAACTAAAATTAGATTACATGAATGTAATATTAAAGCCAAGAATGTTATTTTATGTGGATTAGTTGATTCAAAATTGTTGAAAGTGATAAATTATAGTTCTGCCAAAGATGCTTGGGAGAAGCTTAGTAGCATCTATGAAGGAGATTCTAAAGTGAATCAAGCCAATATGTATATCTTCAAGAGAAGCTTTGAGACTTTGCAAATGATTGTAGATGAAGAAATTACAAGTTATATGCTCCAGGTACAATAAATTGTCTCTAGGATCACTAGACTAATTGTAAAGAAGGTTTTGAGATCTCTCCCAAAATCTTATAGTCACAAAGTATCTACCATTGAAGAATCCAAAGATTTGGATCAATATTTAGTTGATGAAATGTTTGGTACTCTTACTGCATTTAAGATGAGAGAGTTTGGTCAAGATGCTCCAAAGAAAGAGGTTGCATTAAAAATTAATAAAAAGATTGAAGATGAATTTGTTGATCAAATTGGTGAACTTGATGAAGTTGAAACAAAATTTGTGAGAATATTGAAGAAAGACACCAACAAATACAAAGGTAAGTTACCATTCAAGTGCTTCAATTGTGAAAGAGTTGGTCATTTTGCATCGAGATGTCCATATAAAGAATTTGTTGATGATAACCAAAGAGAGAAAATAAAAAGAGGATTCTATTCTAAGGAGATTTTTTTCTTTTGAAGATGAAGATAATGACTCAAATCATATGAAAGTATATTCATGGCTATAGAAGGAAAAAAGAACTATATTGGAGAATGCAAAAGGTTTGGTACCTTGCAGAACAACAAGGTTAATGAAAGATCTATGGCAGTATGGACTACTTTTCATGCTAAGGAAGAGGCAAATGCTTGGTTAATTGGTAGTGGGTGTTCTCATCACATGACTGGTGATAGAAGTAAGTTCATCAATCTAAAGAAGGTCAATGGTGGAGCTATTAAGTTTGGTGATGATAAGTCAACACAAATATTTGGAAAAGGTGATATAAGAATTGATGGTAGTGGGTGTTCTCATCACATGACTGGTAATAGAAGTAAGTTCATCAGTCTCAAGAAGATCAATGGTGGAGCTATTAAGTTTGGTGATGATAAGTCAACACAAATCTTTGGAAAAGGTGATATAAGAATTGATGGAAAGAACATGACTAAAGATTTCCTTTATGGCAAAGGCCTAAAACATATTCTCCTAAGTGTCAGTCAAATATGCAGCAAAGGATATAATCTCACTTTTCATGCTAATGGATGTGAGATCAAAAAGAAAGGTTTTGAAAGACTTGTTGCTGAAGGAACAAGGACAAATGGTAATATCTATCATCTAAAGAAAGCTAATGGAAGAATTTTCTTATTAGATCAATTCAGAGAATATTGGTTGTGGCATAAAAGAATAGGACACATCAACTTTGAAAACATAGTGAAAATCAATTCCTCTCATGCAGTAAGAGATATGCCTACAATAACCAAGCTTGCAAACACATTGTGCAAAAAATGTCAGATGGAAAAGCAAACAAAGAATAGTTTCAAAAGAAAGGAGTGCTTTATTTCAATGCCATTGGAGTCAATTCACACTAATCTATGCATACCTACAAGGATAAGGAGCTAACAAGGTGAAAGTAATTTTATGTTTCTTATAGATGATTACACTAGAATGACTTGGGTTACATTCTTGAAAGAGAAATTAGAATCATTTTATAAGTTTAATATTTTTAATGAAAAAGTAGAGAACGGAATGGATGATAGGACCAAACATTTAAGGTTAGATATAGGAGGTGAATTTACCTCATATGAATTTAATTTTTTTTGTGAAGATCATGGTATTAGGAGACATCTATCTACTCCTAGAAAACCTAAACAAAATGGGGTATTTGAAAGAAAAAATAGAACTGCAATAAATGGCTAGGACAATGATGAAAGATGTTGACATACTGGATATGTATTGGAATGAAGTAGTACATATTGTTGTCTATTTTCTAATAGAGTACAACTAAGGGTCAACAACAATAATACCCCTTATGAGCTATGGTATGGAAGACCTCCCACTGTTAGATATTTTAGAATATTTGGTAGCAGAAACGATATTAGAAGAGATGAAGGATACCTTGGAAATTTTGATTCAAGGTGTGATGAAGGAATCTTTCTTTTTTACTCAACCAGGAGCAAGGCATACAAATGCTACAACACAAGATTGGGAAATATGATTTAAAGTACAAATGTCAAGGTTGATGCAAACTTGTGTCAGATCTCACATGAACCTGAGGTTTCTAGATCTGATATACTTCCCTAGATTGAAGAAGAAGAAGAAGAAGAAGAAGAAGAAGAAGAAATAGAAGAGAAAGAAGAAGAGGAACCAAAACCAATAAAGACTCTCAAGACTCCAAATTATGTGCAGAAAAACCATTCTCTAGATCAGATCAGTGGAGAAAAAAATGAAGGTGTGTTAATAAGAAGGAAGTTTTCAAGAGAAAATGAGCAAGTGAACTTGTGCCTATTGTCAAAAGTGGATCCCAAGAACTTTTCTAATGCTAGTAAAGATGAAAATTAGATAAAGGGAATGGAGGAAGAACTGAATCAAATAGAGAAAAAATAGACTTGGGAACTAGTTTCCAGACCTGTTGATAGTAATGTGATAGGAACCAAGTGGGCATTCTAGAACAAGTTGAATGAAGATGGTGAGGTGGTAAGGAACAAAGATAGATCGGTTTGTAAGGGCTATTCACAAGTTGAAGGTATTGATTTTGAGGAAACCTTTTCTCTGGTAGCCAAAATAGAGGCAATAAGAATGTTTCTTGCCCTTGCTGCTCATAAGAACTCCAAGGTATATCAAATTGATGTCAAGACAACTTTCTTAAATGGTGATCTAGAAGAAGAGGTATACATTGAGAAATCAAATGGCTTCTAATTATTAGAAGATCTAGACATGGTTTAAAAACTCAAGAAATATCTATATGGCCTCAAGAAAGCTCCTAGAGCTTGGTATGCACGACTAGATAAGTATCTACTTCAACAAGGATTCAAGAAGGGTAATGTAGATAGTAATCTATATATTAAATTTCAAGAAGTTGTTGATTGTAGTTGTGAATGTTGATGATATCATATTTGGTGGAGATGACAATATGTGCAAAAAGTTTGCAGAGGAGATGTAGAAAGAATTTGATATGTCAATCATCGGTGAGTTATCCTTCTTTCTTGGTCTTCAAATTATTTAGAAAGATGGTGGTATTTTCATTTCTTAGGAAAAATATGTAAAGGAAATGCTAAAGAAGTTTAGAATGGAAGATTCTAAACCTGTGGGTTCTCCTATGGTAACTAGCTATCACCTAAGTAAATCAAATGAGTCTCTTGAGGTTGATCAGACTCTCTACAAATCTATGATTGGAGGATTACTGTACTTAATTGGTTCCAAACCTGATATCATGCATGCAGTATGTTCAGTTTCCATATTTCAAGCCAATCCTAAGCAATCTCATGAGAAAGTTGTGAAAATAATTTTTAGATACTTGAAGGGAACTCCAAATTATGGCTTATGGTATAAAAAGGATCATTTTTTTTCTCTAAGTACCTATATTGATGTTGATTGGGTAAGTTGTGTTGATTATTGGAGGGGCACAAGTGGAAGTACATTATTCTTGGGAGACATGTTGGTCTCATGGTTCAATAAAAAGCAAGATTCATTGTCTTTGTCCATAGCAGAAGTAGAATATATTGTTGCAACATCTTGTTGCACTCAAGTGCTTTGGATGAAGTAGACCTTAAAGGATGTAAAGGTGGTGTTTGATGAACCTATTCCTATACTATGTTATGATACAAGTGCTATTAATATTTCTAAGAATCTAGCAATACATTCAAGGAATAAACACATCTCAATCTAATACCATTTTCTGAGAGATCAAGTTGTTGAACATGAAGTCAAAATGGAGTATGTGCCTACAAAAGATTAGATTGTAGATATATTTACAAAGGATCTTTCAAAGGATACCTTTGAATATTTGAGGAAAAATCTAGGGGTTATTTCCCCTCCTTGTTCTAACTAGATGCATAGATGGTTCATCTTTCCAGGAGAGAAATTCATGTCTTATCCTTTCTCCTAGATTGATGGGTGCTTCCCTTCAGGGGGATCTAATAGTAAGGGGGATTCCTAAAGCAATTGTGCAGTTATTGTATATGTGTGAGAAAATAGGTATTAATGGTCAAAAGCGGAGCATGTGTTGCTACTTCAATAGAAGATCCTTTTCCTCTTTTGCTCCTAAAGATAGAAAAAATCCTGCTAGCTTGTGTAGAAGTGTTTGTCCTAGATGTCAAAGGGGGAGAGTGAGCAATGTGTTGCCACCAATGCCAAAGGGGGAGATTGTTGGCAGTTATTGTCATTGATGTCAACACTAATGGTTGTCATTGATGGACATTTTTGGCACCTAAGTAATATTGTACCATAGAAAAATGGATCATTGACATTTTCATGGTCTTTTAGGTCTTTCTTTGGTGATGCTTGATATATTTTTCTTTGATTTAATGTTGCAATGTAGCTTATGCATTCACGTTAGGTCCTAAACATTCAAATTATGGTGTCTTGTGAAGGTGTTGTGAGGTGTTGTAACACATTTCTACACTTTTCTAGACTCTTCTCATTATAATTCATATAAATATCACCTTATCCCTTATCAAGTCCTATTTTAAAATGTTGTAAAGTCTTGTAACAAGATTTCACGCTTTTCTAGGCTTGTTATCACTATTTACGCATTTCTTGTGCTTTATTTGGCTCCTTTGTGCACTCATAAGACTTAATTAAGTGTATTTTTTAATGTAAACCCGACAAACAACATTAAATGCAACATAATTCCTGACACCCACTTACAAGCCTTGAATGGGACCCATTCGCCATGGGTGGTGAATGAGTCCCTCTTGGTTCCAAATTCAAAATAATTCAAAATTCCTTTTGGGTTTTTATTCAAAAAGACCTTATGTCAGTATGTGATGATGTATCATTGGGTAATTAGGGAATAAGTGTGTATAAATAAGTTTTTTCCATCCATTTTAACCCCCATTCATCTCATTTGCTCATACACCATCAATTAGCATTCTTGCATTCAACCCATCAAAACATCATTCAATCAAGCAATTGTCAAGTATCTTGGAGCAGCCATTGACATATCTTCAGACTTCTACAACAAGGTTTTTGGTGAGTTTAGGAAATTTTCATGTTTTTTATTCATAATTCCTTGCTCATTTCATTTCATTTCTTTATTAAGGGTTTGATTACCAAAGTGGGATTTGACCAAGGAAAATCCCTATACTCTAACCCTTAACCATTTTTCTCCTTTTGCATGTGTGTTTGCAGACTTTATATGCTGATTTGTTAAGAAAATAAGTGTTGAAAGGTGGTCAACAAGTCATCAAAGTGTTTCAAGTCAACAAAACCCTAATTCAATCTTGGAGACAACCTACAGCCCGTTTTCTACAGATTTGACTTCGTCAACCTGACAAGAAGACAAGTGCAGATCTAGACCTACAAAATTGACTCTTGAATTTGCAAATTTTTGGAGGACTGATTTGCTATCAGTGGCAAACGAGTCCCACCTGAAGGCTAATTTTTTTTATTTTTTCATAATCTAGTTCCTGGTAGTTGGAAAGCAATTTCAAGTGTTTTTACCAGTAGGAGGACTGATTCGCCATCAGTGGCAAATGAGTCTCACTAGTGATTTACAGTAATTTTTGCTAGTTTCCAAAACCTTCCAAGATCAGTACTCAACTTCCAGGTGCACCTTTTTGAACTTATTTAAGTTTTGTTTGCATTAGTTCATGTTTTTAGTTCATTTTTTCATACCTCACTTTATTTTCAAACATTGCATATTCATTAGTCTTGCATTAATAATCAATCAATTTCATCACATAGTTTCATTTAGATCATTGCATTTAGTCTCAATTCCATCTTGCATTCCTTTATTTGAGTGAACCACCTCAATTTTAGTGTTCTATCTCTCTCCTTTTAGGTGAAAGATCCTAAGAGTGCAAGAGAAGTCCATAGAACCACAAAATTGATGGTTCAAATATGTTTTTATTCCTTGGCATATTTAGTTTGGGCTAAAATTGAAGAGAATGGTTGAAGAAGTTCATGGTTGGATGTCATGCCTTATCAAAGAAGTATTATTGTTGGTGTTCATATAATGCATTATTACTGTCAGCAAAATTTAATTTCATGATAGTATATTAAGATGAGGATTAGAAGCATGACTAATGTTTGAGAGATGTTGTTGAAGTTCTACATTTTGTCTCATGCTCTCTCTTGTTGTTCCTAAAAATACATGTGTTCCTAAAAGGAATTTTTGGTCTCTGCAAATTGCTCAAATTTTTTTGGTTTAGGAAGTTGCATTGGACTCTATCCAAGAGAATGCCCCACATTCCTCCATTGTTGCAGTTCTAGTCTTTGATTTGGTATTCAATGTTAGTTCTCTATGTACGTTGCACTCCTATCTTTGTAAGTCACCTGTGTTGTCAAGGAGGTTCCTGTGAATTTTAGTAGGTTGGCAATGTACTAGTTATCTAGACTAGCCTAGAAAATGCTCCACATTTCTTCACATCGGTGTCTCTACTCCTGTGGCTTGGTGAATGTGTTCACAATGTTTGTGAAATTTCTTAGTTCAAATATCATATGATGAATTGGTCCAAAATTTGTTCTACAAATGTTACATTATCCAATTATGTATTTTGTGTCTCTTGAATAAAGTTGTCTATACCTTTTTGGTATGTGGTGGATCTTGATGGAGTGACAGTATGAAAGAAGTGTATGAAAGTGATTTTGGATTTTCAAGGAACATCCCTATGTGATTTACATATTGCTAATTGGCCGCTTTGGTGTATTGTGTCTTGAGTTTTATTTTTGGGTTATTTGTGGGTATCTGGTTGACAAGGCTTGTCCCTTTGCTTGGGTTGTGTGCTTGGGGGGCTACACCAACAATGCAAGGTGTGTCATGATAGATTTAGGTCCTGATCTATCCTATTTAGGATCACATCAAGTAAATTCAATTGAAAGAGTTAAATATGGATTGAATGGTTATGTTCTTCAATGTATCATCCACGCATTTCCTTGATGTCGACTTAGGTTGATGTGTTTTTGCATGTAAATCATTTTTGATCAGATTGAAAGAAGTGTTAAGATTATTTTTTATCCTCTCTATCCTTGAAATAGGACCGCATCATGCTTTGGTGGTTGACTAGTTGAATTTATTATTTATTCTCTTTTTGGCCAACCTAATTGAAGAATCAAAGTGTTGTGATGGATATAAATGCAAGATCATTTTGGATGAAATTGAACAAGGAAGTGTACAAGTGCAAAAAAGTGTGTGAGTGAGTTGTATTGAATATCTAGCAGAGATAGTGATAAATATTGTGAAAGGAAAGATAAATTATGCTTCAATGCTTTAATCAATAGAGAGTTGTGTTGGAAGTCTTCATGATTCTCTTATATATCTTTTGTGTCTTGCTCTGAGATAGTGAATCTCATAAAGTAATTTGTATCTTGCTCTAAGGAAGTGATCCTTCTTGCAAGTCTTTCGAAAGTGAGCTTGATATTGTGAGTTAAATCTCACCGTGGTTTTCCCTCATTGGGTTTTCCATGTAAATTTTGTGTCTCTTTGTGCATGTGTGTGTTCTCTATCTCTTTCTTGTAGCTACTGATCTGATTACTACTATATCTTTCATTGGTAAATTTTTTTGAAGGTGTTAAGGATTCAAATTGTCATATTCTTCTCTATTACTATTTTTCTTAAAGTTCCATTATTGTCTGCTAAAGGAGTCTGAGTTGTGCTAAAAGTTTCAAGTTTGGAAAGGGGTTAAGTTTTGTGTAGACTGATTCATCCCCCCCTCTCAATCTTCGGAAGTGTTCAACATAGTTCCTATAGGGTCCATTGTCTTTAGAAGCATTTGGAAGGCTTGGGAGTTAATAAAGAGTAACTTTAATATTTGTGGTATTTTGGATTATAATAAAAATTTGCATGCTTACAAATCCATATGGTGGAACCTTGAGCATAAAGGTAAACCCTTAGCTTTGGTCCAAGGTTTCTCTACCAAGAATTGTTCCTCTAAAAGAATAAGATTTTTTAATGACATTCTTACTGGTGGCCACCTAAAATCATGGGATTCTCTGAGTTGTCAGTATGATCTCCCACCCTCCATTTGAAGTACATATTCTACTCTTAGGGAGGCATGTAGCTTTATTCAAATTCCCACAAGCTATGTACAAGATTGTGAGGAATTTAAACACCTTACATGGACTGATGGTATTGTTATTCACAATTTGAATGTTAAGACTATTTATAAGATATTAAGCAATAATTTTTCTATTTTTGAGCATATCAATAAGGCATGTAATTTATCTCTATCTGATAAACAATGGAAAAATATTTTTAAACAACTTTGGTCTAACACCCTTGAGCCAAAAAAAATCATGTTTTAAATGGCTTTTAATCCTTCAAAAATTGCCCTATAGAATTAGTCATTTTGATATTGAACTGTGTAGCATCTCCAGGCAGCCTGAAACAATAAGGTGTGTATCTTTCTTTTTTTTTTTTGTTAAATAAGTTTTTTTTTTTGAATTAAAGGGTTGGGATGGCACTACCAATCGAAAATAAATATTAATTAGGAATGTGAATACATTAAATAAAGAATACAATTTATTTTGGTTAATCTTTACTACTAAGATCTTATGGATAATATGGCTTGCAAGGAATGAGGAAAAGTTTCAAGGGTCAAAGAGGTCACTTACCGAGTCTTTTAAAATAATCATGTTTCATAATGTTGCACTATAGGCCACTTTGACCATGGAGATATCAAAATACAAATTCTTGAACCTATTAAATAAAGATATTGTAAGAGTTAACAAGGCTGAAATAAGGAATGGGAATACTTGGCCTTTCAACAAAGTTGAGAACACTCCATTGTTGAAGGGATTCCTAGACCTACACAAGAAATCTAATGATGTTCCTCCTAAACCTACAAAGGGTAAAACTCAATTCTACATCAAAAAAGGAGAAGACTTTACTATTAAAGTAGTTAGAACCAATGATGAGTTATCTACTATAGAGCCATCTATTGGATTTAGGGACTTGGACCAATACAGCGATAGTAGAAACTACTAAGAAGGCAGTTTTGCTACATTAAGCAATATGGATATAAATATGATCATATATGACTATATCCATGTGTGTTGTAGAAAAATAGCCCTTTGACATTTTCATGGTATTTTAGGTCTTTCTTCATGATGCTTGGTCCATTTTGCTTTGATTTAATGTCATAATTTGGCTTGAACATTCACATTAGGTCCTTAAAATTCAAATTATGGCATCTTATGAAGGTGTTGTGAAGTGTTGTAAAAAATTTCTAAACTTTTCTAGACTCTATTCATTACAATTCACCTAAAAATCACCTTTTCATCACTTATCAAGTCCTATTTTGAAGTGTTGTAAAGTCTTGTAGCAATATTTCACACTTTTCTAAGCTTAATTTCACTATTTACACCTTTCTTATGCTTTATTTGACCCCTTTATGCACTCATAAGGCTTAATTAAGTGTGTTTTTGAATGTAAACCTAACAAACAACATTAAGTGCAAGATAATTCCCGACACCCACTTTTAAGTCCAAGGTGGGACCCATTCGCCATGGGTGGCAAATGATTCCCTCTTGGCTCCAAATTTAAAATATTTCAAATTTTCTTTCAGGTTTTAATTCAAAATTACCTTATGTCAACCTGTGATGAGGTATCATCGGGTTACTAAGGCACAAGTGTGTATAAATATGTGTTTTTCTCCTCATTTTACATCTCCCAATTCATTCAAGCAATCTTTTCATTCACTAAGCATTCAAATCACATTTGAGCACATTACATCATTCAATCAAGCATCAATCAAGTATCTTGGAGTAGCCATTGATATATCTCCAGATTTCTTCAACAAGGTTGGGGAGTTTAGGATATTTGCATGTTTTTAATTCATCTTTCCTTGTTCATTTCATCTCATTTCTTCATTAAGGGTTTGATTACCAAAGTGGGGTTTGACCAAGGAAAATCCCTATATCCTAACCCTTAACCATTTTCCCCCTTTTGTATGTGTGTTTGCAGATTTGTGTATGTAGATTTATCAAAAAATTAGATGTTGAAAGGTGGACAAGAAGTCAACAAAGTGTTTCAAGTCAACTACAACCTATTTCAAGCTTGGAGACAACCTACAATTTGTTTTCTGCAGATTTGACTCTGTCAACCCGACAAGAAGACAAGCTCAGATCTGGTGCTACAGAATTGGTCCCTGATTTCACAAAATTTTTGGAGAGGACTGATTCACCATTAGTGGTGAATGAGTCCCACCTTAAGACTAGAAAACTAGATTTTGTTAGATTTCGGATCCCGACACTCAAAAACCTGTTTTCAGAAGTTTTCATCAGAAGCAGGACCGATTCGCCATCAGTGGTGAATGAGTCCCACTGGTGATTTTTAGTGATTTCTGTCAGCATTTAGGACACTCCATATTCTTCATTCTTTTCCTAGGTGCACTCTGATTCAACCTTCTTCGTTTTTGTTTTACATTTGTTCATCTTTTAGTTCATGCTTGCATATCACATTGTGTTTTCAAAAATTGCATATATCTTAGGTTTTGCATTCATAATCATTAAATTAAATAGCTTAGTTGCATTTAGATCATCTCATTTAGTCTAAATAACATCATACATCCCCTAATTCAAGTGAACCACATTTATTTTTCATGAGGTTTATCTCTCTCCTTTTAGGTGAAACATCCTAAGAGTGCAAGAGTAGCCTATAAACCTCATGCCCAAAAATATATGGTTCATTTTGGTGAACTTTCATATTGAACATCATATCATTTTAATTTGTATTTTGATCCTAGGACTTAATTGAATTGTCTTCTGCATTTTTTTTGCATCCTAGGGTTTCTTAAAATTCCATTAGTGAAAGACTTATTTAGACTTCATTTTTGCATATCATATCATTCAAAAATTGAAAATCTACATTTGCATCCTTATTTTGCATCTGAAAAGCATTAAAATCACTTTTAATTTTCTAAAAAACACAAAAAAATCTCATAGTTGGACTCATTCGCCACCCTAGGAGAATCAATCCACCTGCACATTGCATACTGCATTTTCAAGCATTTTCCTGGGTAATTACTGCATTCCTGTTCTCTGTTGTTATTTCTCTATTTCAGTTTGTAGAATTCCTGTTATTTTCATTTTTCACTCCTAGATTACATTGCATTTGCATTCACCCCATATTTTGTGGTACTTGTATGAGTGTTTGGTGCCCCATTGATAATACTTTAGTGAGATGAAGTTCTAGACTCATGGCTTCCCACGATAGCACTTTCGTTGTGGACCTTAGGATCTCAAGATCTCCTACTCCTAGTATGGAAAATGGTGCATTAGGCATGGATACTACCACTACTATGCCTTCACCTTTCCATCCAATAAATGTTGACACACAAAACAATTCCATTTCGCAAGAAAAATTCATTAGTATTCATGAGGATTTTGCACATTTACAGCAATATTTATCCCTTGAAAACATTTCCACCACTATCATACCTACAATAGAAAAACTTCACCATTTGATTGAAAGTGATAATGGCTTACAAGTTATGAAAAGAATAGTTGAGATATACAATAAACATGTTCCTTCCACTTCCCAGTCAACTAACATTGTTGTAAGCTAAGGAGGACCTCACAATCCTCCTCCTTCAACCATAGCATCCATACCAACTTATACCACTCAAGTTACAACAACTATGCAACAGGTTAGTCATGTGACTCCTTTCACTATTCTAACTAGCATTCCTAGTTCTTTTGTGGCATCGCAAATTCCTTCTTCCACCTTCACCCCTCTTAGTGTCCCACTAACTCATTTGATTGCAAAATACGATGAAACTTTCTGACAAAAGATGTATAATTAGATGTATCATCAGGTACCTGTGTATTTAATGTGAAATTTTCAAAAAATTTAAAAAAAATTGCTCCACGTTCGTCGAAATTGCAACAATCCATGATTTTTGTCACTATTTCAACATATACTTAAAGTCAACCATCCCCTTCCATCAATTTGTGGGATAACATGCGGTTAGCCTCCTTAATTTGTGGGTCGATAGTATATGGTTAGCGTTGTCGGGGTTCTGACGAATGTTTTCTAATAAATAAAAGTGGGTTCAACAATTTATCTATACTTGTGTCAGTGTTTTGCTATACTTTCGAATTTTCTATACTTGTGACAGTTTGTGGAGGTTATAGTCCAAATGTTTTGGTGCAAAATATCATAATTATTATATTTTGTTACATGTCTATGATTAAAAATTATTGGGGTGTGAGTTTGATATTTTTTGAAGATCTAAATATTCAAGCTCGGTAAAGAAAAATCATGTTAGATAATATTAGTGCAGAACAAAATGAAGAGGCACTTGCTAGATTGTGGGCTAGATTGAAAAGAAAGGGTGATGGGAAATGTTATTGTCCTTGCAATAATTGCAAGGGCTTAAAGATGAGAAGACTTTTAATCACAATAGCTGAGAAACATTGTAGGTAGCATGGTCATGTTGAAGGGGGGTATGATTATCGTCCATTGGTAAGTTGTTCATTATATGTCTTTATATTGATTGAATTTGTAAATGTTTATATCGTATTAACATCTTTTATATATGTAAAAAATCACTTGATCATGATCATGGTTTATTTGTGTCGATCATTATTATAAAGGTGGGGCGCCCTAGGGCACATGATATGGATTATCACGGCCTGAAGAATGTGGTTTTACAAGCAGAGGAACATGGAGCTGTGAATATTGAAGATGAAGTTAATGATCCTATGGAAGAAGATGATCATGCGCCAAAAAAAAAGTTGAAGATGATGGTACAAATACATTGATCCATGACACATTTAGTGGCACAGATGATCATGATGATCAAGATGACTTTGATGATGTTCATGATTTACCTATACTTGAGAATACATACGAGCCCCTTTATGAAGGCTCCCAAACAACTCTTCTCTCTACTATATTGTTGCTAGTGAACTTGAAGGTTATGAATGGTTTATCCAACATAGCAATCTCATGCATGTTAAGGTATGTCATATATGTCATCTTTTTTCATCTATTTTTGTTGTTAGTTCATCACTATTAAATAAAGGATGAAATATGTACCATTAATATTCTTTATATTAACAAAAAAAAAAATTGTAGATTGATAGGTGAATTTTTGTTACCACCATCAAATATTTTACCTCACTCATACTGAGATTTATCTGCCATTATGAAAGATATTGGAATGGAGTATCAAGCAATAGATGCATGTCCCAATGATCATATTATATATCATAAGCAACATGGATTTGCAATAGAATTCCCAGAATGTCATATCAGTAGATATTGAACAAATCAACTAACAAAAAAGGTGCATCGCAAGGTTCTTCGTTATATTCCCATTATTCCATGTATGCAACGATTATTTAGGTGCGAACGCTTAGTGCAATTTATGGATTACCATGCATAGAATAGAAGTGGAGATGACATTCTTCGAATGCCTACTGATGGTTCTACATTTAGGGACATGGAGGAAAAATGGCCACACTTTAAAGAAGAACCTCATAATCTCATGCTTTCATTGGCAGTGGACGGTGTCAATCCATTTGGAGAGTTGAGATCTATTTACTCGGTGTGGCCTATTTTTGTTATCAACAATAGCATTCCTTCATGGATGTCAATAAAGAGGGAGCACATAATGTTGGAAATGATTGTTCCAGGTATTTGTTTACATCATTTTTCTTTAGCGTAGTAGCATCTCATTTGTCTTATTTGTTGCATAATGAGTTATATTTTTTTCATTTAATAGTCATGTACATTAATTTATATATATTGCAGTAAAATGGTTATAATAATTATGTAATGTTTATGTTCATTCAACTAGGTAAGTACCAAGTTAAAGATATGAATGTATATATCGAGCCTCTTATCGACGAGTTACTAAAGTTATGGAATGGTGTCACTATGTATGACGTCTCTAAACCAATAGGACAAAGACAATTTCAATTCCATGCAATGCTTGTATGGACAATTCATGATGCCCCAGGGCTAACACATTTTTGTGGTATGTTATAACGTCGACTACACTTTAACGATATTTAATTTTATGAAGTAGATATCATGCATGTTTTTTAAATAATCTATTCATTATATGTAATTATAAAAATTGACATATTTAATCCAATTATATATGATCTTGCAGGTCTTCAAAAAAAGGGAAAATTTGCATGTCCAGTTTGTGGTCCAAAGATGAAATCTCGTTGTTCAACAAGTTTAGGAAAGTAGGTGTTTGATGAGTATAGGAACTTCCTCCATAGAAATCATAAGTATCAAACTGCTGAAAAACATCTTTTCAATGGAAAAGAAGAGACTACATCAAAACCACAAAGAATGACACCTCACCTATGGAAGTTGGAATATAATAGAATTAATCGCCAAGGTTATACATCAAATCAAATTGTTTATCTATCATATATGATATGTTTGGAATTTATATTTGTATATTGTGTTTTGTTTACTCATGCTATAATTGACAATGATTGTCGTTATTAATTTGTTTAACTTATATGCTTCATGAAGATCGTCAAGGCATTAATGGTCGGCTTCCACAGGGACTAAAAAGTTATCCCATAAAATTTAGTAGGTTGCCCTACTATGAGTAGCTACAAATTGTGCATTTGTTTGATACAATGCATATCAGAAAGAATATAACAGAAACATTATGGAAAATATTGGATGGAGGGCATGACAAAGAAAAAATTGTCAAAATTTGTAGTGACATTTAGGAAGCCAATCATGCAATGAAAAATTACATTCAATTAAATAGCGATGGAGACCAAATTAATATAAGCGCCCTTCCTTGGTTATTAATGGAGCAAAAAAGAAATGCTATAAAAGAAGTCATATGAAAAATTTGATTTCCCACATGATTTGCTGCGAACATAAACAATATCATAACAAAGAAAGGTGAATTTGGGTCAGGGATGAAAACACATGATTGGCATACCTTCATTAAGGTAATTATTTTGGTATATTTTATATATATTTGTATACTGCATGTATTTTTCAGTGTATTATGTTTACTAGATTTGGAAAAATAATGGAAAGATCATTTTATAATTGTTGCAGTACATTCTACCTTTATCTCTCCCACACAACTTTGACAACAATGTCAAGCAAGTTATATATGATCTTGGAAAATACATGAGGTAAGTAGCGATATTTGTTCAATTCATTGTATAGATCTTATATTTGTCATTTGTTTTACTTGTTATATAATATATTTTATATTTTTTAATCTCATTAATATATTTGTGCCTTAAATCACTTGTAGATGGCTATCATCTAAAGAAATCCATAAAGAAGATATAAATTATTGGAAAGAAAAATTCCTCATCTAATGTGTGAAATGCAAGTGTCTACCTTTGACATTTTTCAATGCACAAGAACACTACCTCATACACCAAGTTGAGGAGATTGAATTGTGGACCTGTACACACAAGGTCAATGTGGATGCACATCTTGAGGGTTCTATGGTGGAGGGATATATGGTATACAGACCATGGTGTACATTATTGAATATCTTCTAAGTTTGCACAAAGATCCATGTAGATCGCATTTGGGATCCCAACTCCATTAACAAATTCGAAGGGGAGTACCTGATGGGGAAAGGTAGATTGAGGAAAGTGAGAGGTAATTATAAGATTATCATGGAGATTAATTAGAATACATTTTACATTGCCTTCAATTGCTTGAAAAGAAACAACAGAGAACTAGTCCAAATTAAAGAATCTTCCACACACAAATAGAAAGGTACTAGAATTGTATTACTCCAAAAAATAAGTCTTTCACTGTTGAAAAGTATTAAAATCTTAAAAGGTGTTGATGATCAAATATTACAATTCAAATTTCATATATATAAGAAGAAGACCCAACAAAGGTGTCTCTTCGGATTGTCTTTTGGAAAATAATTAAACTACTGATCTTAATTAAACTTATAAAACAATTTAATCTTCTCCTAACATTGACTTAGCCGCTGAGAGGTTTTTTATAATCCTCCAAGGTATGGGTATCTACATCATGCACTGCATTTCAGGCTTCATATTTGAGTTTTATCATCAATTCCATATGTTTGCATGCTCCATCCAGTAATAGCCCTTCTGCTTTGACTATATCCAATGCTTCCTGAAGTATCCTATTGCATTCAACCATCTTGTTAGCTCTCAAAAATGTCGGTTAAATACCTCAAGAGGTTGCCAAACTCTTGGTACATTTCAGGGTAACGTATAAGGCCGAATGGTTTAGACCTTCTTCTCTTTAGGTGCTGCTAGACCTAGGTGGGTACACCTATATGAATGAAGCAAACTTGATTTGTGTTTGTTCCCTAAAACAATTTATCCACAATGGCAAGTGGGAGTGGATAAATGAATTCTTATTTTGGTATAGATTGTATAAGCAATATCAAGGCTAATCTTAATATGTTCAGTTAACAAATGTAAAATCTAATATGTTCAGTTAATAGATGTAAAAGATAAAATGAATGAAACTAAAATGATGGAATGTGAGGGACTAGTGCTCTATTGGGTATATGGAGTCAAATATAAATCAGAGTTAAGTGACTTATAATTGGCAATAATTCTAACTATTTGGCACTTTTATGTTTATAACTTGTATAAATAGGCAAGGGTGTAATTATCAAATTCTTCTTTAATAATCCAAAATAATAATTACAAGTTGTTTTGAATAATCAAGAGGATTTTAATATTTACTTGAAAGACCCAATTAAATATGTCACACAAATATAGCAAATGTGCACTGATAAATTGAAAATATGCTTGATATATCAATTTAAACAATAGAGAAATATCAAATATGGAGACAGACTGATAATATCTTCAATTAACTTAACAAACAATTGATACCAAAATAGAGCCACTGAATCAGATATTTTTCATTAACTCCTTCAAAATTTACATGTGCATCTTGGTCCTTTTTGTTGTAAACATTGTATCAATCTCTATTCTCCTACTTCTTCTATCTACTATCTTCTAATCTAATCCCCTCCTTATGGTCTTGGTCTCTCTTATTTATACGAGAGGCAACAAGCTTCAGACCAAAGGATGTGGCTTTTGATAACAAAACTTAACTAAAAAGATAAAATGTATTTAGAGATAACTGACATATGCAAATTTTGTATTCTTCGAGTAAGAAGCTCATGGTCATCTAAGACCTATGCAAGGCTCTTAATTTATGATATGATATGTTTTCCTTCTAATCATGCCAATCAATCTTCATCCAAGCCTAGATATTTTTCCTACCATTTGCTTATTGTTAAATCATTTGGCCACTTGAATTCCTGTGCAGTCGTGAAATTTGTAAGGTGACTCTTCCATCTGCTATCAAGTAGGTTTCTGGCATCTACAACAAACTTTTTGTAACCATTATCCAACGTTATAATTCCATCAAGCAGAGTGTGAAAATTTTCTAGATTGATATCACCATCACCCTGAATACATGTCAAGCATTGAGGAACCATTTGATCAAACTCATTCTTCCATTCATCCACATCCTTGAATTGTCAATCATCTTTGATGATCAAAGGATTGAAACTATGCTTTATTGAATCAAATGAATTCCTTCAATTCTCCACCTTCTTCTTCATGTCAATCAAATACTTATGCTCATCAATAATTTCCTTCACCATCTCTTGAGTAGGATTTAATCTCGGGGGTGCATCAGGATCCCTCTGTGTTGCTTTGCATAAAGTGTTTAAAATGTGGTAAGTGGGCTGCCATATTTTATATAATTCCTCTAGGATAGGGGAATTAGTATTTATTTGTTCCAGGGCTTTCACCAAATGACTAAAACCCTCATGGACTCCACTTATCTTCTCTTTTAAAACTCCAACTCTGTGCTTCAATATTTCTTTTAAGGTATCCAAGATGTGATGCTTGACATCATCCATATTATGTTGAATTTGTGGATCTTCAATTGGAGTAGGTGAATGATAGATAACCATTTCATCCCCTTTTACATCTATGTCTTGTTGTAATTGTTTCTTTAATTTGTCACCTTCAATGAATAACTTATTTATTTCATTATTTGATAACTTGAGTCTCTTTTCATACTCTGTTATCTTCTTCTCCATGTTTTCTACTACATGCTTTGTAAATATGGTAGAGTGAATAGTTATGGTTTTTTGCTTTTGTTGGAGTAGTGTCCTTCATTTTCCTAACCATTGAAAACCTTCTTATTTCCTATACTACATCCAAAACCCTTGGCTTCCTTGTGTTCTTCTATTTTGTCCATAGGGCAAGGGTTTGGGTGGTAGGATTGTATCCTGTGCCTGAGACTCCTTTTGAATCAAATTTCGCAACCAATTTTGGATCATCCTAAGCTCTAATTTGATCTAACAAAAATACCTTAGAGAGTTCCATTCTAGGTATGATTAACATCTTACTACTTAGCACCAACTCCCTTGCTTCTTTGGGAGTAATATTGATGTTATCAATATCCAACTCTGTCATTTTCTGGTCCTGCACCTCTACATGCTTTGAATCATCAATCCCAATGAGGTTAATTTTCAACCTGTCATCAAACTGTCTCATTTTAATTTTCATCCAAAAATATTTGAATTCCCTTGTATGGATGAAATCATCATCCTCCATGAACCGCAGAGAAGTAATTATTCTCTCATCATCTTGTATCTCATCAACGGCTTCCTCTGATATTCTTATTTTTGGGTCATGAGGCTCTAACACTTTTTATTGCTCTGCTACTTCTTTCATCTCAGTCAGTGTTAGGACTACTTATTCTTCATCACTCGACCCATAATCAACTAGTGATTCAACTTTCTGTTCTTAGCAGGTGGCTCACCAATTAGGGATGGAGGATGAATTGGTGGAGGAGGTGATGTATGCAATGTGGAGGCTATGGATGAGGGTAGCTGGGGTGTAGATGGTGGAGTTGAATTCTCTTCTTGAGCCTTTTCATACATCTCATCAAACTTACCTAGAATCAAGTGCATCCTTTTCAACAAATCTGGCTCTTCATCAAAGAACCCCTTGAAACTCTTATCTTTTTCTTTCTTTTGGTCCCCCCATCTCATCATCATTATCCATTTTTTCCTTGTTTCAAACACATCTAGAAAGTATACCAGGTTTCTTTTCACATTCTCCTTTGGATCAAATACATGTGTTATCACCCTCTTTGTAAGTAGGGTCCTTTTGATATTATTGATTTGACCCTCTAGATCACATACTCTCACCTTTCCTAATCTGAGAGTAAAATTGGATCTTGTGAATCTCTGTACTTCTTCCAAGATATCTAAACCAACTGATAATTCCTCAAAAACTGTTAAGTCAGGTAGGAAAGTCCCCTTTCTCTGATTCTTCATAAGACTACGCTCCATCCAGAGCATTTTCCAAATAAACTCTAAAAACAATACTCTACTAGGCACAAATTTTGGTAAAACATGTGGGGCCTAATCACAACCATACACCCTAATGATGGTATATTGTGGCATTAAAAACCAGTCAACATAGTTGTGTATGAAACCTTGGTCTATTTTGTATTGCAAAGGTCTCATAACTTCCATTAAAGATTGTGGTAACCTCGGTGTAGGAAAACCAAGGGCATCAATTAGTCTAAGGACAAAGTCATCTCTAAACACAATAATGTCAACTTCAGGGAACATACTATCCCAAACATAACACCAATTTTGCACTAGAATCATAACTCCATTTTCATGTGTGCCAACTTCATCCTTTTAGTCCACTTTGTTTCATTTTGAAATAGAATTGGATGACACAATAGAGAATACTTTCTGAAAGTGATAGGTGCCTTAGCTTCCCTAAACTATAATAGACCTTCATGAATTTTTTCCTCAATGATAGAAGAAAAATAAAACTCCACATTGGACTCAGGGTGTCAGATAGTCATTGACATCCTCATCAATCCAACTGACAGGTTGTCTTTAGCATCAAATCCAAGAATTTGGCATAATGCATAATAGGTGTTTTTGAAATAAGTCTAAAAATCAGACACTAGAAAGGGTTCAACTTTTGAAGACAGAATAGGAAGGACTCTATTCTTGTCACCCCTTTTCATGTGTAGGGGAAGTTCATCAATTCTATAAGTCCTCTTTAATCTCTTGTACTCCTACTCTAGCCTCCCTAAATCTCTCTGTGACAACCTACTTATTAAGGTCAAAACACCTAATTATAGCCTCCCTGGAGATATCTACCAGACATTGTCCATCTAGGAGCCTAACAACCTTCAACGGGGCATGATATCTACTAGCTAGATCTCTAATTAGCTCAATATAAACAAACACATTAGGAGCTATCAATTTTCCCATGTCAAGAGTCCATGGGTTCGATACCGGGACCCCTTCATTCCTATTCTTATAAAAATACCAATACAGATTCCACCCAAACCATGGAATTATTGGGTCTCTACACCCTGAGATAAATCCTTAAAAACCCCCTTATAACCTTTATCGACTGAAGTAGGTAGCAGTGCAAGTAATGGTGACTGTAATGAATCTTTATTGGATTTTTCTTCATTTTTAGTCCTATTTTCTTAGGTTCCATTGCTTAAAATTCAATGTGTGGTGAATAGAACTTACCCGAAATATTGCTTGTCCTAAAGAATTCTCCTGAATATCACACCTTGAGCTCGCCTATACTCAACTTCTATTACCACAAGCGAACAAATTCACAATCTGCTTGGTTTAATTCTCATATCATATTGCATTAATTCCATATAAGTTCTACATCATTCAAATCTTTCACACTGAGCTAAATTTCATATTTTGATGTTGATTGATGTGGCTGGCCTTCATTTAATGCTCCAACGACTAATTACCACACTACTGCACATCACTCCTCACTCTGCAGTAACAAGGTACATTATATTTACTTGTTCTTATTATACTGCACTACCATGTGCTTCCTTGTCTTCCTTATCTGTACCATGGTGTTTATTTAGTATTTTATCTTATATACTGCTTGACCGCGGGCTTTATTTTGACCCCCTGTGCTATAGTGGTTCTCCCTTATGTGTATTCTTACTTTACTGCTCAAACACAGGCCTTACTCTGACCCCCCACGGTATAGTGATTCCTTCTACTAGTATTGATGATGACCCTACTCTACCGTAGGCTAGGTATCAACCCTCTGCGGTACAATGGTAATACGATATACTACCATCCTCTTACCATGCAACCATGAGTTACTTTGTTGGAGGCTGCGGTAAGGAGGTAAAAGGCAATGCATATATGGTATACTCAAGTATGGTAGTGGTATGGCAGTAAAAGGCTAATTTGACTTTGTGGATGGCAAAAACATTAATTTTATGAGAATACTAAGAGAGAGCCTTGATTTTACATGATAAAATCAACATAATTTTATGTGAAAATTTGGTTCCAACACATCCAATCATCTCGTTCCTTCATAAACCCATTCTTATCACATAATTTGGGTAATCCCAACTTCACAGTATCATCAAACCCTATTTTTTTTAGTGTAAGTCTTCATCATATTTGTCACGCTTTCTCATGATTGTGTCAATGGCCGAGATGGAATTGGTGTTGGATCCCTCATGTAGTTGCATATGATGTCTCTTAGTACCCAATCTATTTTTCACTCTCCCATGCTCAAGAATGGCTTCATAGTTCTTTTTGTGAACATGCCAAAAATCATCAAGGCAAATCTTCAAGTTTGTAAATCTCTTGTGCAACATCATTGCCATAGTGTCAAACTGAAGGTCCTTCATCTTTTCTACTAGCTATTGATGTTCTTCTTGCAACTGCTCATATTCACTCTGCAACTCTGTATCAATTCCAGAGGTGATCCTCATTCTGGCATCTTTCATGGCAGTAATTTCCAAATCTGACTTTTCACTTTTCATTTTGTAATAATTTCTTTCTTTCATCAACTGTATTGTTTGTGCCTTGTTGAACTTGGCAATGCTTATGCCCATGTCTACTGAAGCCACAGGGTCAGTTTCCCCAACTTTAAGGGTCATCATGTGTCCAAAGGCTTTTTCGATATCAATGATCTTTCACCTTTTGTGAGGTGGGTATAGTGCCCATATCAACATTGAATTTTCATCAAGATTGGATCTTGATCCTATGTAAATTTCCTTCACACCCTCTGTGTTTAACTTGTATTCTCCTTCCTTGTTATGCAAAAAACTATCAAAAATTAAAGAGGCACTAAGGTCCCAACTAGGAAATACTATTACACCAGCTTCAAGTAACAATTGTCTACCCCTTTTAGGGGTCATGTTCTGCACTTCACTGTCTATATCATCTTTCAACCTTTTCATCAATTGTTGTTCATTTTCAAGGGTAATATTTGGGATGGATTCCCTCAACCTTTTTCCTTTGTAATTATATAAAAAATATTTAAATTCTCTTGACTTGACAAACTCATTATCAAAAATAAAGGATTCATAGGTTGTAAGCTTATCATCTTCATCTACACACAATTCCTTGGCTACTTGTAAGTCCCTATCAGACAGTTCTTCATATTCATCATTCATCATTCGTGAGACTGTTCTCTACTGTGATTGTGCTTCATTTTCTCCAACAGATTTTTCCTCAGATGAATCATCCATTTCTTGCAACCTTTGCTTTTTTTTCTCTAACTCCATGAAATTTTCTATAACCTTCTCTGCTTCTTTGTCTTCTTTGTTCTTAAACACATCTTCCCCCAGTATAGGAACGTGGGTGTATCCACTAAGGTTTTTCTTTTTCTTACAAGAGTGTATGTACCCTTCAGGGTCGTAATTCATTCTTTGTGCATACTCCTTTGAATTCATCCAACAACGAAAGATAATAAGATCATTGTTAGTGGGATGTTAGGTTTTCAGGTACATCAATTATAAATTAAGGTCGTATATCATGGTAATTAACTAATTATATGTCATTTGTGAATTTCATTTTTTTTTTATACAGTTGGTCGAGAGTGGGATGCACTACATTTGTATATCGCAAATAATCTTGATTGGATGACGGTATGGATTGAACGATGTCAACAATTTGGTTGCGCATTAACATGGGAAGGTGTGGCTTCATTGGTTAAAGAAGCTCATCGTAATGGAGATTCCAATGTTACACCAAGGGAAATTGATTTAGCATATATGGTTTAAGAGATAAATAGGTACGTATAAATATATTAATCACCCATATTATTTAATTATTTTCAATTATATTGATGTATATATATGTTGAGTTTTTTTTCTTTGCATACATTCGGCCAAGAATAAATATGTTTATCAACTGACGATGCAATAATTTTTACATGTTTGACATATTGCAGGGGAAACACCACAAGGCTATGTGGTGCAATGGTCGTAAATTTCAAATCAAAAAGTTGGATGACATTAAAAAAACTTGTGATTTTGGGATAACTGTAGTCTTTCAGGTGACTAATGTTTCATCTAGAAGTGACATACATCCAAAAGTCTCAAAAAATGGATACTATGGGATTTTGGATGATATACTTGAGTGTGACTTTAAGTCCTTAAAATTAGTTTTGTTCATTGTCCAATGGTACAGGCTACGATTGAATGAAAATGATCCCGAGAGAACTATTATTGAACATGATAATCGATTTATCATGGTTAATACAAGGTCGATTGAGCGAGTTGGAAATGAGCCCTATGTTCTTCCAAGCCAATGTGAGCAGGTATTTTACTCAAAGGTTCCAGGTAAACTGGGTTGGTCATTTGTTGTTAGACATGATCCAAGAGGAAGGCTAGTAAAGTATAATGTGGTGGAAGAAGAAGATACCAAAGAACTAGAAGATGATGTAGATGATGATCAGGATCAACAGTTAGTTGATGATGTGCCTAATGAATATGTCGAAGAAGAGGAACTAGATCATGATGATGTAGGAGTTAATGTTCATGAAGATGATATCCATGTGGATGACGACATTACTGAAACTGATATCAATGACGATGATGATGATATGACCAATCCTTACAATGTCAAATCTAGATTGGATGATACAGACAAAGAGTTGGATGAAGAAGAAGATCAATGACATTGAAATGTATGAGTTATGTGATTATATTATCTATTTGATATTGATTTATTGATAGAATTATATTTGACTTATATGGTTACATAATTAATTCATGATGTTTTTAATTTTTATGCCATTACATGATTAATTCATGATGTACTTTTTAATGTTGTTAATTCATGATGTTACAACTATTGTAGCTCTCCTAGAAATTTTGATATGATCAAATCCTAATTACTCTACGACTATTTATGATTAGATATTATTTGATCATATCTTTGGTTATTTCATTCCCAAAAATTTAGTGTTTCCTCATGTTGACCCCGCATAGTGACATGTGAATGGGGCCAACGTTGAATTTTTTTCAATTTGTGCTTGTATGGAGTGAAACTTGACATGGTTAGCCTAGATGCATGTGTTGATGATATGGGAGGGTTTCAAGACTCAAACATGAGGTCATGCTATATAAAGGCATCTCATCCTTCCTAATAATACAAGTTGCCTTATTCTTCGTCTCTTTCATATATTGTTCTTAGCATTTCTTTGGTTAATGGTTTCAAAAGATGAGGCTCTCTGAGCCTCACCTTGGATCTATTACACATCAGTTTGTGCATTTTCATTAGCAATGAATATTTAGATGATCTTTAAAAAGCTCATTGAATATAAAGATGATAATAGGAAGCTAAAAAAATGAGTATATTTTGTTTATGGAACCTAAACCACAAGGTTTGTCACTCTAATGCTAAAACCAAGTCAAATTAACCCCTAACACCTATTGGAAAAGTCAAAACATGCCTTTCTTTCAAATTCACAAGAACGTATAAACCTTTTGAAACCACACATGCATGTTATGAAAGTGTATGGTAATCCTACTTATAGCGGAAGTTCACATGATAAGCTAACCAATGGCACTATATTGGAGGATAAACCCACCTATGGAATTAATTTAAGAGGTAAGGGATGCCTCTTAGTGGAATTTTGAGTCTTGGATTAATCCATAGTGCTAAAATTAGTTCTAGTGTTCTTCCCTTGGTGTTATATCTATCTCTACAATTTCCCATACTTAACCATTTCATCATCCCTTTTCCCAAGATATTTGTATCATAATATAAACTCGGTCCAATCTCACATTAGCCCCTTAGGTAATTATCCATTTCCTCCAAGTTGAATGGAACCTTTTGTACCAATGCATCAATGTTTTCCTACCCTAATGGATCAAGACTTGACATCACCTTAACAATATTCTTTATGTCATAGCATATCTCTGAAGTGCCTTTGGCATGCTTTAGATGTGTCAATATTAACTAGATTGAATATATTAATTTTAAAGTCTCTTAACACATTCCATGACAAGAAAATGACTAATTTGGATTAAGGAGTACTTTCTTAAACCATTCCTTGATATTCAACAATCCCTTCTCACATCCACATCATGATTCATATCCATGTTAGTTGTAATGAGTGTTTTAAACCAACAATAAATGAATCATAGGATATA
Organism: Sequoia sempervirens; assembly: GCA_007258455.2. Classification (NCBI taxonomy): domain Eukaryota; kingdom Viridiplantae; phylum Streptophyta; class Pinopsida; order Cupressales; family Cupressaceae; genus Sequoia; species Sequoia sempervirens. The sequence continues at coordinate 159,272 of VDFB02239974.1, forward strand.
AGAAAACTTGTTATGCACAAGGATAAGAATCAAAGAGACTAAAAGAATCGATTCACTAGATATGCTCCCCATTATTGTAATAGACCAATGTAAAAAAATAAGTCATAATAAGAATAGGACCAAAAAAAACTAGGAAAAGAAACCTTGTAGGCTACATTAATAAGACATTGATTGCAAGCATTTCTTCCATGATGTTTAAATGACAAAATATCAGATAGCTCAATCTTTAGTCAAGTAGTATTTCAATCACTGATTCTTATACATCCATCATGATTAAACATCACATATCATAAGCCTTTGTAACAATCACTAGGACTGTAGATAATATTCAATCATGTCATAGGAAATAAATCATCAAAAATTATAAAGAAAGAGAAAACCAACTATATAAGCTCAACAAGCCACCATACAAAAATTATATTTTGTAGAAAATAAAATAAACTATATGTTGACATAGCATATATATTTTGTATATAAACTATATGTTGACATAGAATATATATAAACCATATATTTTGAATTTTGGCCCCGCACGCATAGGAGCATGACATAGCATATTGCACCGAGACCCTAACTGGAGAGTTGCACCGAGAACCACTACATCCAGCCCCTAAGTGGAGAGTTGTGCGACTTCACTGGACAAGTGTTGCAAGGAAATTGAGTCAAGGAGGAACACTAGGAACCATTTGGCAAGAGGAAAAACAAAGCAAGAGGTGAGGGCACTCAGAAAGGGAAAATCGACCAAGGGACAATGACTGTAAGTGATTTTCCCCCACATTTAGAAATCTTGTTGCAAGTATAGTGATTTAGACTCTGTTTTTTCCCATCAAGGTGTTGCATGCTATATTTTGGTCAATTCGAGCCAATGTCCCATTGAAAAACCCAAGTACTACCTAGTACTAGTGTCTAGTTAGTTTGAACAACCAAACTTTAAGATGTTCAATCAGTTGGGTGGCCATTTTTGGCCTGTGAACTACAGTTTTTGTATTTGTCTTAGCATATTTTTTCTACTATAAGATTGAAAGGAATTCCCATCACATAACAGCACACGAAGCTCACTAGGGTTCAAATTTCTAAACTTCGATGAAATAAATTTACATATTGAAGTCCACAAATGATCAAAGGGACAGAAAACAATACATGGTCTATGAGTGCAATGAAAAATGCCTAGTTCATGTCCATAAAAGAACATATAGAAGTACATGATGTAGAGTCAGAGGAAGGAAACAAACTCACACAATCTCATTTGAGAAGCCACAAACAATCTTGAACTTTCCTTCTTTTGACACACTTATTCAACTATATTTCCCTTCACAAAACTCAACACAAACACTCAACTTTTTCTTTAGAGTTCCAAACCATTACCAGACCTTCAAACACCTTATTCAACTTCATCTTGATAAAAAAAAACAACTACCCAGTCTACCCTTTCATTTTACCATTAACTCTCTTTATGACTGTCCTAAACTTCACAATTTCAACTCAACATAAAGTAATTTGACCCAAAACAGTATTTAGGCTAGTATAGACCACACAATTTCCATTCCATTTCACTTCAAACATATTTAAACCATCTCCCATCCTTTATTCTTGACAATTTAACAAAATCATATACTATACTTTCATTTTAGTCTCCAAAACAGGGCTATTATTAGACAAATCAGTCAAAGCAATGGACTTTTTAACTTCATGCTTACACCAAACCTTATATCAAATGAGATCAAATTATACCTTGGTAATCTCTTAACCAAAATAACCAAGAACTCACACTTAATCATCAAAATCCCTTAAAGTTCTTAATGTCACTGGTTCCTTCATACCCTCTTTGCAACGCTTGTAGGTCTGCCAACCTATTTGTGAGGGCTTCATTCACAATATAAGCACTATTACACAAGTTTATCCACAATTTTCAATTCCCTCCTTTTAGATCTAAAAAAAATTCAAAATGGGTATCAAAACTTTTACAACACAAGCTTCAAATATTGTTGTCTCAGACAGATTTAGGCCTAATTAGGCTTGATTTGCATAAGGGTTTGTTGCTTTACTAACACCTGACCAAAGTACACTTTTCCAGTGCTTGGTACATGTTTAGTTTGACTGGTATATGCTCTTCAAAGCATCAAAGTCCGTTTACAAAGTATTTTCACAAAACCCTAAGGGCTTAACCTTCATAACTACTATGTTCACATACTATACACATAGTTTTTCAGTCAAGAAACTTCATTCCCTCGCATCTTATCTTTATGTTTTTTCCCTAAATCCACTTAAACATGAAATAATTCATAGTAGGATAACCTCACAAGAAACCAAAAGATTCCACCAATTAATAAAGGAGAAACATAATTATTTATGTCTCTACTTACCCTAACTGAGGGTTTTAGAAGTCTGAAGTAAATCCACAATAACTCACATAAATCTTAACTAAAATGCATGAAATTTGATGTAATAAGAAGGTGATTAAAATTATTACCATATCCAACCATTCTACCATGCCTTCAAGGTCGTACAATTCCGTACAATGCCTCGAAATGCAAGATTTCTAAAGAAAAATGATTAAAAATCAGAGATTTTTCTTGAACTTATTCTTTATTCAACCACCCTCAAAGTTCTAAAAGATACAAGAGCCTTTTAAAGGAAAAAAAACTAACTTTTAGCCTTCTAACTGCCTCTAACTGACCCTAATGACTTTTCATCTCTTAATATTTCCTTTTTTATTAAGTTGACAACTTTTTACATTGTTTTCATTTTTGCACTTTTGGACTTAATAAACACCAAATGACCTCAACATGACCTCAAATATATGAAACATGACTCTAATAACATGATTTACAAAGTAGGAACAATAACATTGAATCAAATTTCAAAACATTGCTTCATAGAGGCCTAATTATGCCAAGGTGCTCCTGCACTAGTACAAGAGATGAAAAAAAGACAAGGATCCATTAAAAACTTCTGAATATTTCACTAACTCAACAAAACCTCCAAAAGAACAGTACAGATGCCAACACTAGGGAAAGCCCAAAAGAGAACACTAATGAAATTAGACTTTTTTTTTCAAGTTCTAGAAGAGTATAAATGGTTTGAAGATGTTGTGGGTGTCTGGAAAATGGTGAAGGAATGCTAGATAGGGAGGGACCCAATTAGCCTCTTTAACTAGATTCTTAAGAAAGAAAGAAACTCTGATACATTTTGGGGTTCTTCTGAGTAGGGCCCATCTTTTATAATTTTATTTGGGGGACCCAAAAAACCATAGGGGTAGAAACCTGTGGAGCTTAATCATTAAAGGCAAGGGGTCTATCCATTTAGAAATAGATTGAAAGGATGCTTGCATGAGGGGATATTTCACATGAAAGGCAGTCCAAAAAATTTCATAGAATAACTAACCAGACACCAGTACTACCTCAGAGGGACTATTGTCTTTGAGGAAGGTGGTCCAAAAAATTTCATAGACAGGTACAAAAATTAATAGCAACCTTCCACCAACTAACCCAATCAACCTCCAAGAAACAAGACAATGACTTCTCTAGATGTTCCCAAAACCCAAGGCTTCAAAACACAAGGTTGGTGACCCTACAAACCATTTTGATGCTTACCAAGTGATCTCTAATCATCAGACCCTTACAAGGTTTATTGATACATCCACAACTATTGTTACCTCCACATGCATTTGACTAGTAGTGACAACCTTGGTTTTTAATCCTCCAACCCCATACCTTCGGATCACATCACCATGAAAGAACTTCATCCTACATCCTTATGAGTGTAGGTACCACCAAATAGGTATTTTTCAGATATGTCTTCCTCGAGCAAGGGAAATTCAGGAAGAGAAGAGGAAAGTGAGACATGTAGTAGGTCTAAAAGAGGGAGATCAACTAGAGGTCAAAAGATTGGAAGAAAATTTCATAAACGCATGGAATTTTTTCTTGCTAAAGGGGGGTCATATTCTTATGATGATATCATCATAGGTGACATCGAAGTTCCCTTGAGGTACAAACATCTATGGAAACAATGGGTACCCAAGGAACTTCCTCCAATAAACACTAATTTTTGTGTCAATGAGAGGATATATTGCATATCACCATTGTCATTACATGGTTTGGGCCTATTTTGCATGGACAGCATAAAGGTATGTTACGAAAAAGTTACTGAATTTATGGAGTATGTCGGACCCTGTTATAGTTACAAAGATTGGATGTAGCTGGTTCGATATACACGAAGTATGTGTAGGTATGTACTATCAGCAAATTATATATAGCTAAAAGATAAGGATCAAAATAAAGGAGTGACTATGTACATTGATGGAAGGCCAAAATCATCAGGGAATATTGCAGGGTTTATAAATAGTACATGGCCTGGGTCAACAAATAAGCAACCCAATTGCATATTTGAGGCCCGCGAGGGAAACCGTGTATTCGTATGTGCGATAAAATCAATAACTGCAGGGGAAGAGTTGCTAATCGATTACAATTTGAATCACATAGATACAAACACGGTTACTATGGGGGTGGTACGTACTATATACCATTTTACCCAACCTCCAATTAATGACTCCAATATACCATTTTATTATTATGTTTTTTTTCGTAAGTCTATTGGTCTCATTTCGATAATGTTTTTTTATATTTAATTTTTGTCATAGCAGGACATTGATCGTAGGGGGAAGGCTCTAGCCTAGAGCATAGATCGCAATGCATGTTCAAGCACTTCTACTCGATAGGTTTACCTCATTCTAATTGTACAAATTAGATACGAGCAAATTTTTTTAATATTATGTTTTTTTCATAAGTTTTATTGGGTTAATTTTGATAATGTTTTTAATATTCTTGTCAAAATCGGATGATCGGGGAAAGGCACCAGTAGTAGAGGAGAGCATCCATAGGGAGGTGCAATCACTATTATGCAATGATGAAATCACATATTCTGCAAACCCTCTGGATATGATAAGGAAGACCCAAAAAAATGCAATGAAGAAATCCTTCAGTTGTTATTCATAGTGCCTCAAACAGATGAGATAAGAGAAAGGGTTAAAATATTGACTAAGAGAGCACATAACTTGCAAGTAAGTTGTCATGAGATCTTTAATTATAACATAAGTTCATTCATGGTTTTATATTTTGTACTCTTTTATGTCATGAACTAAAATATGTGTTGTTTTTACAGGATTTTTTGCATCCTCATGATGTTGTTGGCCATGATCAGGGTACTGCAAGTGTTGCCCAGGGAGTAGGGGTTGGTACAAGTGTCAATCTTGATCTTCCTACGCATACATCACATCATCCAACCCCATCATCCATGCCTATATTGTTGACTAAAATGTCAGAAACACATAGCATGTAGGCATCAGGTAGTGCACCCTCTGGCAGCAAACACATGCTAGAACATGCCTCAGGACATGTATCTGGGGATGCAGAGGCTACTAGTATTGGTGATGTTTTAGCAGCATTTCCTGGATCTTCACATATCACTAGTACGAGAACATTTCCGATCACATTTGTGGTGAGTGAGGATTTCATTCCCATAAAGATAGAGAAGGTCCTAGGTACTTTAAAATGTTTTAATTATTATTATATATAATCCAATTGAAATTTACTTATTGATCACTCTTTTTAGACTAATGATCCCATGATCATTTTGCAAGAAATGATGTTTTTTATAAACATCTAAATGATATTACATTGGAGATCTTCGGCCCACCATACATAATGCTAGTTGGAATGCCCAAAATCAAGATTTAAAAGATGAGCTCATTAACCTTAGTTGTGTTGTTCGGTGATAAAACATTCAACCGAACCAAGGTCCTTAAGAAAGCTGGTACCTATCTAAAGTATGCGAGGGACCAATATAGGTCACATTTAGAGAAGAACAAAAAGTACGAGTGTCCCCCCATGATTCCAGAGAGGGAGTGGAAGGACCTAGTGTCGATGGAAAGGAGAAGGCTGAAAAGAAAAAAGGAAAGACACCACCAAGCCAAGGAAGGTATGTGATACTATCAACAATGTAATTATATATGATTACTCTTTCTTTTTACATAATCTAACGTATTTAAAACTTTTTCATAGGCTTCCACACATCGAAGGCAACAAAGGAAATACTAGAAAAATAGGGCACACAAACTTGGCTCGTGGTTATATGAAATTAGCCACATGAATTGTAAGTATCAATAAATGAAATATTGCATCCAAATAATAAATTGCAAACAATTTTTGGTTTTATCACACCATAGAAGCAAAATTCATGATCTTATGCAAAAATGCAAGGCTCTGAATTCAATAGAGTGCCCACAAAAGAGGACCTGAAGATTGCCTTCCAGCAAGGCTATGGAGTCGTGGCTGAATGCCTAAGACTCTTGACTGGGAAAACACAAGCTTCCACTACATCCAACATGTAGGTAAATAAACTAAATGAAGTTTATTTAAAATTGAATACTTGTGCAATCTATTCAATATTAATTTCCACCATAAAGTAATTATGTGCCTATTTGTTTTAAACAAGAAAGCAATGATAATAAAGCATGACATTGAATGTAGCCTGAGGGTGGAGCACAACCTACGATGAAGGTCATGGTGTGCATCTCTACACGATGTATTCATGTGCTATACAAAATGCAGTATGGATTAATACAAGTAAACATCTTTAATTGCAATTGGTGTATTAATTAATGTAACCTTTCGTGTTTCAATTTTAGAGCATGTAGAGTGTGATCAACATGTTGAGCATGATCAGGCTAGACAGATCAAACATGATGTGGCCCCATCAGGTAAAGAGGACCACTTCTAATGTTCTTTTAAACATATTTAATTGCAATTGGTGTATTAATTAATGTAACCTTTCGTGTTTCAACTCTAGAGGATTTAGAGGGTGTTCATCATGTTGAGCATGAGGCTATAAGACAAGATCAGGAACATGATGTGGCCCCATCAAGAGCACCACTCTAATGTTCTTTTAATTAATGAAATACTTGTAACAATAATAGTAAAACATATCAATTTAACATTTCTTTGTTATTGCAGCAGACCCCCCCTTGCAGCCCCACGTCAGAGTACATGACTAGGCATAAATTAAGATCACGAGCAGAGGGAAGAACAACCTAAAGGGGGACAAATGATTTAGAAAACGATACTCCACTTTTTTTTTTAGCTTTAAAAGAAAGAAAAAAGTGATTGTAATCATATTATGACAATCACATTTTTGATAATATGTAAAAACTGAAAGAATGAATGTTATATGTTAATGAATGAATGTGAATATGTTAATGAATGAATGTTATATGTTAATTAATGAATGCTTTATGTTATTAATGGATGAATGAATGAATGTTATATGTTATTAATGGATGAATGAATGATTAATGTTATATGATCGGGTATGGGGAATTTAAAGTGATGTGAGGGGGGGGGAGGGGGAAAATGAGCTTCCACTGTCACATGGTTAGCCCTGTTAAGTAGAGAATATTAAACTCTCCTCAAAACAAAGAGAGGCTCAATAAGGTAATGCACTTTTCAATAAAAAAAAAAATTAAACTGCAGGGTTTCATTGCAATTTCGACGAACGCCCGACAAACCACAAAAATTTATGATGAGGTTGTTGTACATGCAACGTAGTTTTCGTCGTAATGGAAATGACGGTGTGCTCCACCTCGTCGGAAAATGGACAAACATTTGGTGTTTTTTTGACGATTTCAAATGGGCATTTTGCAATGTTTTGTGATTTTTTGCATTGATAGATGGACAAAGTTACATTGATTTTGCAACAGACACTGTCAACATTTTCCGTGGCGCTGACTAACAATGTTAGGTCATGGTTTTGACATATAAAAATTGGTCATTAAAGCGACAAAATTTAAATCAGTCAACAATATTTTGTTGATATGTCACCAAACATTCGTCAGAATTTGTAGTCAAATACAGTAGTGTCCCTTTCACTTCCCCTAACATTACATACACTCCATCATCATTTTCCCTTCCACCTCATACCACTTACACCGATCCCATCATTACAAAACTCTTTAACATAGTTTCATCCATGCAACAACAAATCACCACCATTAGCCAAAGTCAAAATGCTCCACCCACATATCACGTTCATAGGAGTCCATTATCCTTAGAGATCTTATGCACACAAATGCCACAAGGAATTGAAATGCCTAGGTTTGAGAAATATGGAGGAAAAGGAGACCCTACTAATCATGTCAATGCTTATATAACCTTGTGCAATGACTCTTTCCTCGATGATAAGCTGTTAGCCAATATTTTTCCTAGGACCTTGAAGGACACTGCATTGGAGTGGTTTTCAAAATTACCCAATCATTCAATCTGATCGTTCAACGAACTTGTGGATGCCTTCATAAGTTATTTCCAAGTCCATATGACTCTTAAAAATATAATGGATGATTTAAAGCAATGTAAACAAAATGCAGATGAAAAAGTAACTGATTTCATTTCACGATATCAGTCATTATATGCTCAAATTGATGTCAAGATTCTTGATTCACATCTGCAAAAGATGTTTATTGAAAACTTGCACACTCACCTTCAGGATAAGTTAACTATAATGAAATTACCTTCGTTCATGCATCTATACATGACCCTTTGTGATTATCACAACTCGATTTCTAGTCATGATTCAAGGTCCACTTCTAACTGAGTTGAGAAGTTTGAGCAAACCAACCAAAAAAATGCACAAAACTTTAGAAAACCAAATAGAGGCTTTTTACAGTTCAATCTACCTTCTCCACAACCAACCCAACCTATTCAGAGTCAAGTGGCAGTTGTTAAAGCATCAGTACCCTTTACCTATGGGGACCTGAAGAGACAATTTAATCCCTTACCTAATACCCTCCATAACACAATGAACCAATTGCTCCAGCAAGAAATGATCACTTTTCCTAACGTTAAACCACTTGATACCACCAATCCTTTACCACCCACCTTTAAACCTAATGCTTATTTTCATTTTCATCACCAAAATGGACATGACGCCAAACAATGTAAGCGTCTCAAACACTTAGTTCAAGACCTCATTGATTCTAGTTGTTTGTCCATTGCAGGTGTCAATGATCAAGGCAATAAGTCTGTTGCATCCCCTAACAAAAATTTACAATTTTTTACCAACCCTATGCCTAAACACAATGTTTCATTTGTCAAGGCTAGTGAACCTTCAAACACTAATGTAATGAATTTTGATACAAATACTAAACAACCTGATCTTACTCCAAATGTTACCCATATTAATCCTATGGATGAACTTGTGGGTACGATAGACATTGTCCCTCGTAAGGGCCCAACCAACAAATATCTTGATATTAATTTTTCTTCTCATGATATACTTAAAAAGCTTCTTGATGGTCCTCTTTACATAGCCGATAGAATCGATGATAAGCCCACTAATGGGATATTAATAGATCTCACCTGTGGCGAGAATGTGATCACGAAAGAGTTTTTAGTATTACACGATCTCTATCAAGATGATTATAACAAACCAACTGCATAGATTAAAACCCATATTAGTTTTGTGTGCCCTACGATTGGATCAATCATACTCCAATTACAGATAGGACCCAAAACTTTGGAGGTAACATTTTCTATCATTCCAAAATCAAACCAATTTCGTCTACGGTTGGGTCATCCTTGGCTCCACTCGATGAAAGTGGTCCCGTTAGTTGTTCATAAATGTTTGAAGTTTCCACATGACAATGAAATATTTACCATAAACCATAGTGGCTTTAATCCATTATCCTCTAAAGTTAATTTCTCCTTAGAATCCTTTTGGCCTAAACCTATGGAACCCATCACCCCTCGAAAGGACTTCTTTTTCATAACATATCAAAAGTTCAAATCCAAACGCATAGCTGAATTTTCTCTTCGTAACATTTCCCCATCCACTTCCACTCCTCCTGTCCTAGATGAAACCATGCTCTAGCCTAAGTCCGACATTGAAAAAACAATCCAACCTCATGAGCACCCAACCATAGACACTTCCCCTCCATCATTTAAATTCCCAAGAGAAAATGAAAACAATCATGTCATGCCTCCTCGCATTAAACAAGTGTATAAAGCTAAAGAGAAAGTGATTGACTAGTCTTCTTCAGTTTCTTCCGTTCTTACCCCTCTGGAAGAAAAGGAACCTATGATGGATCAACCTACTCTTACGCCTCAACAACTTCAAAATAAAATAAAATGAAACCACGGTGCTAGGGAACGTAGGCGTCATCGTCGTCTCCTTGCTCATCAATATCGAATGGAAGAAAACAAAGAAAACTAACCTTCACCTTTGACAGAAGGAATAGATGATCACCCTCTTCCTCTTGACCCACCACAAGATAATACAGTCCAACCCTCACAACAAAATGAATCGATCCAACAACCACAACTTTTGATACATCCTTCCTTGGAAATAACCCTTCGTCCTCCTATCATAATCAATCTTGATGATGATGATGACGAGGAGATCACAAAAAATAGATGAAGAAGTGCATAACAATTTGAACTCTTTATTTTCATCTACGATGAGATTAAATGATAAATCTTCTATTCCAAGTGAAGAACCTGGTACATCTCCTAGTTCGACACTTGCAATTCTACCTTTGGATAGCCAACCGCCCTCGCAATACACTGAACATGATTGGGAGGTGGATGACTTGTTAGATGATTGACTTATTCGCCTTACTAGCCTGTTGTATTCGATTTCCTTTTTCTTTTTCTTTGGTGTGATTTTATGTGTGTATTGTGTTCCCCCATAACATGTGTTTGATGCTCTCTCTCTTTGTACACTTCCTCTATTTTTACCTTTATTCTTCTATATGTTGTGCATTGCCTTTTTCAATTGTGTTTATTGTTTCTCCTTTTAGGGATGACACAAAGCATTGAGATGCCCTATGTCTCTTCCATGTTGACCCAAAAGGTCATTTTCCTTTTCTATTTTTTTTTCCTTTTGGGGATGATGCAAGGCATTGAGACTGAAATGTCTCCTTCATGTTGACCCAAAAGCTTTTCCTTTTCTTTTTCTTTCATTTTCTTTTCGCTTGTGTTTCCCTTTCGGGGATGATGCAAAGCGTTAGACCGAAATGTCTCTTCCATGTTGACCCAAAACAGACTTTATTTTTCTTTTATTTTCGCTCTCTTTGTGTCATTCTTCCAGTTCTATGTATTTGTGGAATGATGATAGTTTTGAACTCTTTAATCAAAACATTGCAGCAGAAAACATACTAAACCCAAATCCATAGATCCCTTGTGTGTTTAGTGTGTTCCTTTCTAGGGGGCAACTCCCTTTTCTTTTGTTCTCTTTTTCATTTACATGGCGTAGCCTAACTTAGAAACATATGACTTGGCATAGAGGCTTTTCAAGTTGGTTCTCATGTCTTGTTTTCTTTTTTCTTTTTTTTCCCTTGCTACTTTAATGTAATTGCTCACATAACAGTCTGTAGCAATTCCTTTAAAGTGGGGAGCATACATTGGCATCATTTCATTTGCATTTTTGGTTCTTAGTGCAGCCTTGTCACTTCATACGATGTGTTTGTCACTTTGTGGATGACATTGGGTGTGATGTCCTTCATAAGTGTGATCTATCTTAGCATATTACATTCCTCTTAGTGGCCTGATGTGATGCACTGCATCCCCTAAGTTGTGAATATTTTATTCTTTGATCAATCCTCTCTTGGAGATGTTAGACACAATGTTCCCTAAGTGATAGACCTTGCATGAACTTAACAAAACTCCTTTGAACATCTTTTACATTTTACATGTTACATTGTTGCATTTTACATTTTTTCCACCTTGCATAACGCAACTTGCATGTTTGTGGTACCTTGATCTTTGTTCATGGGTTCTAAGCATACAAATATTTGCTTGTCTCATGAAGCACGAACTGACATTTTCCCTTGTGGCACCTTGTTAAAGTTATCAAGAGTTATAACATTGATATGGTTGAGCGTGAAGCCCATTCAGTGGCACAAATTTCCCCATAGCCACCTATGTGTTTGTGAGTGCATACCAACTAGAGTATGTATCTTACCTTTTTGGTTTTTCTCACCTGACGGACTGCCATGAGTTCTGTCACCCCAGAGTGAGTGTAAATTCTCTTTTTCTCACAAACAAACTAGATCTAATCCACAACTAGTTGGACACACGATCCAAGATCAATCCAATTCTCCCTTTTCTTCTTCTAATCCACATGTGTGTTCCTTTGTTCTTATGTTTAGTTTTCCATGGGATCTTCATCCTATCAGCTTGATCATCCCTCTTGATCATTTTCATTCCATCTTGCTAACATAAGTGCATTGGGACCTCTCTCTCAATATGCATGGCTACTTTAGTGTGAGTTTGAAGCAAGTCCATCCTCTCACTAAAGTGGGGGCTAAATGTGCCATAGAAAAATGGCCCTTTGACATTTTAATGGTATTTTAGGTCTTTCTTTATGATGCTTGGTCCATTTTTCTTTGATTTAATGTCGTAATGTGGCTTTAATATTCACATTAGGTCCTTAAAATTCAAATTATGTCATCTTGTGAAGTGTTGTAAAACATTTCTACACTTTTCTAGACTCTATTCATTAAAATTCACCTAAAAATCACATTTTCATCACTTATCAAGTCCTATTTTGAAGTGTTGTAAAGTCTTGTAACAATATTTCACACTTTTCTAAGCTTAATTTCACTATTTACACCTTTCTTATGCTTTATTTGACCCCTTTATGCACTCATAAGGCTTAATTAAGTGTGTTTTTGAATGTAAACCCGACAAACAACATTAAATGCAAGATAATTCTTGACACCCACTTTCAAGTCCAAGGTGGGACCCATTCGCCATGGGTGGTGAATGATTCCCTCTTGGCTCCAAATTCAAGATATTTCAAATTTTCTTTTGGGTTTTTATTCAAAATTACCTTATGTCGGCCTGTGATGAGGTATCATCAAGTTACTAAGGCACAATTGTGTATAAATATGTGTTTTTCTCCTCATTTTACATCTCCCAATTCATTCAAGCAATATTTTTATTCAATAAGCATTCAAATCACATTTGAGCACTTTACATCATTCAATCAAGCATCAATCAAGTATCTTGGAGCAGCCATTGATATATCTTCAGATTTCTTCAACAAGGTTAGTGAGTTTAGGACATTTGCATTGTAATAACCCTCATGTTCACTAGTTGGACTCTTTTATTTTCTATGCTTTGTTTGACACCTTGATACTATGATGGTACTGTTATTGTTGGTTTGGTCAGTAGACTTTGTTGTTTATGCTTATACATTTGAGGACATGGTTATTGATATGATATTGTGGTTGGTGATATTAGTTGGATTTCAATAACATTGCAATGCATTAATCTAGTAAATTATGTTATGATGTGGTTTGTTAGTTTAGAAATGTACTTTCATCATTTATATTATAATTGTTAGAATAGATGTGATGAAAGGATAGGATAGCATCACTTGTTCGCGAGTGCCCTGCTATGCTACAATTCCTTCTCACAATGTAATGATTTGATTTTATATATATGTGTGTGTGTGTGTGTGTGTACATGTACACAACCTTGTTTGGATGTAGGGATTGCAGGTACATAGTCTCAATTCCACCTGCTTCGGCAGGACAGGGCGAGCACTAATAACCCAACGGCAAAATGTTGAAACAAAGATGACTTGGAAGTCATCTCGTCCCATGTTGTCAAACCATCCCGATTGAATGGTATTGTGTGTCGTTGTGTTGTCATTTCGATAATTTATTACTGTGCTTTGTGTAGTGTCCTGTTCATATGTTATTTACATTGGTATTTTATAAGTTGTGATTTATTTAATGAAAATGTGGTAATAATTGTTTATTATTATGTTAGATTAATTTGTATTTAAATATTTAAAAAGTTTTAGTTTTAATGTTATGTATTTTATTAAATGCTAATTAAATATTAAATTGTGTTTTGTTAATTTAATTAAAATACCTTGTTGAAGATAATTATAAAATAAAAAAAAAATAATAATTAAATTATGTGCATAGCAAGTAAAGCTTGCAAAAGGAAATTTAAACAAAAGTATTGATAAAAAAAGAAACATAAATAAATAAAAGAATAGGAAAGATAAAATGACGAATAAGAATTAAGTGTTGGCTAAAAAAACGGGAATTAAATTAGATAGTTTCTTTTATATCGGTTTTTTTATTGAGAGTTTTCAAAAAGGAAAGAAGTATCTTTTATTTAATTAAAAATTTAGGAGTTCGCACTCACAAGAGGAATGGGAAGAAAGTTGCAAAAAAAATAAAAACATGGCTTTGAATGTTGAGATCTTCTGAGGTTTTCTGCAAAGGTATTTGTCATTCTATTGCTGCATGTTTTGGGAAGGGTTTCTGAGTAGAGTATTAGATTTGAATTTGAGCACGGATTTTGGAGAGGAGATTCTGAAGGAGGAACGAAAGCTGTTCGAGAAGACTATCGGAATCAAGCGAGCTTCATCAGATTCTCAAATAGTGCAGGACTCCAGGTTCCATTCTCCCCTTTTGACCTCTTTGAATCTATAAAAGAAATAAAAATTTGATCTAAATAAATCTATGCTTGTTATGGAAAAATCTGTTAGAGAATTAGATAAATAGGATTGTTGTGAGAAAAGAAACTATGAGGGTTTAGAAAAAAATTTCTTGAAAACATCTTATAGCAATATTTGTTGTTGAGGATGTCCAAATTATCCATGTTTGATTTGAAAAGAAATTTGGTTTCCCTTTTTGAAAATTAAATGTGCATTGAAATTCATACCCTCTTATTTGTATATAGTTATTTTTTCTTATTGTTTTAACCATTTTCTCATACTGGATTAATCTGAGTAAATATATATATATAACCTGGTGTATATATATATGTTTATTGTATATGTATTTATATAGAGATATATACTCTGTTGTTTTATATTATATACTGTTATTGGGGACTATAATTTTTGTATTTTTTTTCCTGAGGCCGAATTTATTTTCCAGTCGGTGCCTGGTTTTTTTTATGGAAAATTTTAATTTAAAAAAAAATAGATAATGAAAAGTCATTTTTTTGGGAGTTTAGAGGAGGGACGGCCATAGCCGCAGCCCTCTCCTCGTACCCCTACCACGATAGTACTGCCACAGTAGTCTTATAGACTGCTGCGAGCAGTACCTAAGGCCAACGACCTTTGTATTATTGTGAGTTTGTTATATATATATATATATATTTGGTGTATTTTATTTAATATTTCAATTAAATGTTTCAATTAATATATATATATGGTGTATTTTTGTTTAATGTCTCAATCAATGTTTATATATATATATATATAAGGCATTATTTTATCATTTATTATGTTGAGTAAATAATTTAAACAGAAACTTAGCCTTACCCTTGTTGCATATGTATATATACACATATAGAGACAGTTATATTTCTTATATTTGAAAATCAAAATCTTATTTTCTTTGTAATGATTAGAATATTGGGGAAATTAATTTAATTGATTAATTGGGAATGAATTAAACTTAATGGTGCAATCTTGCAAATTTAATTGGAGTTTTCTTTTCCGTTATTGTTATTGTTTGGTGTTGTCCCCATGGGAACCCTGTTGTTTTACAAACCCTTGTTCCAGAGGCATGTTTTATATCTTTGGATGTTATTCTTGTACTATTGTGATCAGAATGTTACATGATTTTTAAGCATTATCATTTGGAAGGGTTGTACGAGATTGTGGTTATTGTGCTTATGAGTTATCGCGAGAAGGGTTGCCTCGCATGTCTTGTTTTGTGTTATATGCCTTATACTTGATGGTACAACCCTTGCCTAGTTTGATTTATGCTAGGGGTCTTAGGGAGAGTGGCTCTTCGTGGGGGCTAGCGCCTCGAAAGGAGGAAGAGCATAGGATAACCCACGTGAGAGTAGTATAAAAAGTGATAACCTAAAAATAGAATTTAGGGGGATGGGTAGTAAAACACACAAGATAATAAATGTTGGATACCTCATCTATGCATTAGGGCTATCATAGACTAACGATAGACTGAGAAGGCCATGGTCGGCAAAGTGTTAACCTCATCCCCATGAGAGGTTATCGGTTCTGCATGAGCTACCCTATGGTGTCGTCACCTCATGTAGGAGGAAGGGCCAAGATATCCATAGATGGGCATCGGCGCCTCAGTTAGGAGGAAGTGCCAGGATAACCCATGAAAGCTATGCAATGACACTCTCCACTAGACACCTGTTTGCCTTGTTTTCTTATTGCCTCTGGGATTGTATTTTGAATGTTGCATCAATTCTTTTGGAATTGTATTTTCTTCAGTGTTTTAGTTTCATTTGTAAATGTTTTATGAATGTTCTTTCATTACCTGGTTAATGGTTATTGCCTTGTTTTGATGTGATGAGATTATGACTTTAAGTTATTATGTTGACTTGTGAATGTTGTTGGTTATGTCATTGTAATCCTTGATGTTGTACTTGAGTTTTGTACTATATTGTTTTATTGGAGTCATTTGGCATTCATGGTCGTGATCTCTTCCTTATCATCTCTGAGCACGGGAGGTGAGTTATATTATAACTCACATGGTTGGGTGGAACGTGCTCTGCACTGTTGGGTTCCCCATCAATGATCGTGTCCTCAGCATCCTTAAGTTGGAATTTGTACCAGTGGATCACTTTGTACTTCATTTATTATTGTACTTTGTATCATCCCACATGTATGGGAAATGTATTGTAACTCATTATTGAGAACACGTAATGTAACGATAAAGCGATGTAATAATTAGGATCCTTTGTAACATTATTGTAAATGACTCATTATGGTTGTAATATGGGATGTAGTGATACTTTCACTCTTGGTTTATGGATGTACTTTTATTAATGATTTTTGTAATATAATGGGTTAAGTGGTTTTAGTAATTATCTTTACTTTGGTTAATAGTTGTTTGTGATGTAACCTCGCGTGCCCCAGAGAACTAGGTGTGATAATGTATTGTGCAATGTGATTTGGTTTAATGTTTATTACATATTTAATTGTAATGTTTTAAAAAAAAAAATGGTTGCAAAGTTTGTTCTCTGGGGTTTGCACGATGGGCGTTACAACTTGGTATCAGAGCCAAGGTTTGCAAACGTTGGGGTCTCTGGGTAGTTAAGTCCATTACGCAACCTCACATTTGACTCTTGAGCTCATTTGTACCCTTATCTTGTTGTGCAGAAATATGCCTTGAGGTAGAGGACGTGGCCAAGCAAGAGGCCGTGGTGTTGGTTGTAGAGAAAATCGATGAAGTCCCTTAGTTCCCAGTTCTCATGGTTCTGAGCATGAGGAACAACCGAGTCTTCACAGTAATCCGTCAAGTGGTCAGAACCTAGGGCAGCCTGGATTAGATGGTCAATTACAACACATTCTTAGAGAGATTCTGGCTCATTTGGGACCCAGCCCAGAGGAGGAGCCACGGATTGAAAGAGAAAGAGAAAGGTCACCGAGGCAGAGGGAAATAACTTTTGATCAGGATACAGTCATGGCAAGCCATATGAGGGATTTGATGAGAGCTCACCCACCGACATTTGATGGTTCGGGAGGAGGACTAGAAGCTGAAAATTGGCTAATTGACTTAGATCGTTGCTTCGCCATGCACCCTTATGGTAGCAATACCAAGGCTCAGTGTGCGGTTATGCATCTGCGAGGCTTCACATCTACTTGGTGGTGTCTTAAAGAATAGAAATTGCACCTTGATATCAGTTTGGTCACTTGGGAATTATTCCTGGATAGGTTCAGGGCTCGTTTCCTCTCAGACCATTGGAGGCAGCGCAGGGCTGATGAGTTTCATGATCTCAAGCAGTTGTCTATGTCAGTGGAGCAATATGAATGGCACTTCTATGAGTTGAAGCAGTATGCAGGGATTAGCCACGATGAAGGCATGTTAGTGCAGCATTTTGTTCGGGGCCTAAATGCCCGCATCAGTGGTGGCGTGCAAGTCTTTGAGCCAAAGACAATGGAAATGGAAGTTGAGAAGGCTCCCTTGGTGGAGGAAAATTTGGCCATGCCCTTGGGTGGTCATATTGGAGTGTAGATTGGTAGTGCGCCGAAACCTGGTTTTAGCACTCATGGAGGTCAGTCTCAGGGGGTAGGATCTTCCAAGAACAGGTACCCACCCGCGAAAGGGGGTCAGCAGCAGGAGCAACAATCGAGATAGAAGAACTTTCAATCTCAGCAGGGTGGCAATACGTAATTTCGCAAGGATCAGAATAGGAACCGAGTTCATTAGGAACATTTTGTACAGCCTGCACCTAGTTTTCAGTTAGTGCCAAGTCGAGGAAGCTTTCAGCAGTCAAATGCTCCATCAGGGGGCAGGGGATTTGTCAGAGGTATTGGATGCTACTCATGTGGGTAGTAGGGGCATATTGCTAGATTGTGTCCTCAGAAGAACACTTCAGGTTTTAATCAGAGGCCAGCTGGATCAGAGCCAACAATAGGCGATGCAGGGAGATCTCATCGTGTCTTTGCTACAGTGGATAATCGGCAGGTAGACCACCAGAGCACTGTCATTGAGACTTCAGGTGTGTTGCATAATACTAGCATTTCTGTACTCTTTGATTATGGTGCATCTGATTCTTTTTATCTCCTTTAGTGGTTGAGCAATGTGGACTGGTGGCAACTAGTCAAGGCGTAAAATGGCAAGTTGAATTAGCCTCAAGGTCAAAGCTTGTTGTAGAGGAGCTTGTGCAGGAATGTAGTTTGAGTATGGGGGCTTTGTCAACTAAAGTAGACCTCAGAATCCTACCACTCGGCTCATATGATGTCGTCCTGGGCATGGATTGGTTGAGTGCACACCGTGCTATGATTGACTGTCACCATAAAGTAGTGCAGTGCTTAGATGATTCCGAAAAGGAGGTGGAGATCGTGGGTGTTCAAAGACCCAATTCTTTGTGAATGATCTTTGCCATGTAGCTCAAAAGGTACTTCCGAAAGGGTTGTCAGCTCTTTGCAGTATCTATGAGTGACTTGGAATCAAAGGAAAGTCGAGGGGTGTCATTGGATGAGTACCTTCTCCTTAAGGATTTTTCTGGTGTGTTTCCAGAAGAGATACCTGGTATGCTGCCAAAGCGAGATATAGATTTCTGGATTGATCTGGTACCTAGAGCTGAGCCAATATCTCAAGCTTTGTATCAGATGACAACACAGGAACTTCAGGAACTTTGTCTGCAGCTGGAAGAATTTTTGGATAAGGGCTTTATTCGCCCAAGTGTATCCCCTTGGGGAGCACCTGTGATATTCGTATAAAAGAAGGATGGTTCTCTTCGCTTGTGTATTGATTACAGAAAATTAAACAAAGTAACAGTGAAGAACCGATATCCCTTCCCCAGAATTGACAATATTTTTGATTAGATAAAAGGGGCAAAGGTGTTCTCTAAGATTGATCTTAAATCAGGATAACATTAGTTGAGGATTGCGGATGCAGATATTCACAAAACAACATTTCGTACTCGATACGGACATTACAAGTTCACTATGATGTCGTTCGGGTTAACGAATGCACCTTTAGTCTTTATGAGCTTAATGAATGGAGTGTTCTGAACATACTTGGATAGATTCATCCTTGTGTTTCTTGACGACATTCCGATTTATTCTAGGTCTATGGAGGAACATGAGGAACATCTAAAGCAGGTGTTACATTGCTTATGGGACAATCAGTTGTTTGCCAACTTGGCAAAGTGTGACTTTTATAAGACTGAAGTTTAGTATTTGGGCCATGTGATTTCAGGTGATGGAATCTCAGTTGATCCTACAAAGATTTGGGCCATTGTGGATTGGCCCACACCCACAAATGTTTCAGAAATTCGCAGCTTCATGGGACTTGCAGGATATTATAGGCGGTTCGTCCAAGGCTTTTCTAGGTTGGCTCATCCTATCACCTCTTTACAGAGGAAGGGAAAGAAATTTCTTTGAAATGTCAGTTAGCTTTCCAAACTCTAAAGGAAAAGCTAACTAGTGCTCCAATCCTAGCAGTACCAGACCTGACAAGTGATTTTGTTGTTTGTACGGGTGCTTCTTTGGAAGGCTTGGGGGCCGTGTTGATGCAAGAAGGGCGAGTGATTGCTTATGAATCACAAAAACTCAAGGATCATGAACTTAATTACCCCACTCATGATTTGGAGTTAGCCGCAGTTGTTCATGCCTTGGTAAGGTGGCGACACTTTCTCCTTGGACATTGGTTCGAGTTGCATACAGATCATCGTAGTTTGCAATACATCTTTACGTAGCCGAACCTGAATGAAAGGCAGAGAAGGTGGATGGAATTCTTGTGTGAATATGATTTTGAAGTGAAGTATATTTAGGGAAAAGAGAATGTGGTGGCAGATGCGTTGAGTAGATGCAAGCATGATATTTCTGCTATGGCTCTTGAGATTGATTTGAAGAGTCAGATCCTCGCAGCTCTTTCTTCAAATGATTGGTATCAAGTGGTGAAATCGGAGATTGAGTCGGACAGAGCTTTGGAAGTAAAATTTTTTGGTTACTCTTTGGACTCAGATGGTGTGTTGTGTTATGTAGGCCGAATGTATGTACCTCTTGCAGAGGGTCTCTATACCCTAATCTTGACTGAAGCTCATAGGGCTCCTTATTTGGCTCATCCTGGAGTTAAAAATATGTACACTGATCTTCGTTCATTATATTTTTGGGCAAGATTGAAGCATGACATCGCTGATTTTGTGGCTAGGTGTCTGGAATGTCAGAGAGTTAAGGCCAAGCATCATCATCCGGCAGGCTTGTTGCAGCCTCATCTTGTTCCAGAGTGGAAGTGGGACATTATCTCTATGGATTTCATTGTCGGGTTGCCTATGTCTTCCAGGCGACACGACGCTATTATGGTCACTGTTGACAGGTTGACCAAGGTAGCCCATTTCTCTCCTATCTGATCTTCTTATATTGCTTCTGTGGTGGCTAGGGTGTTCATGAAAGACATTGTTCAATTGCATGGGATACCATGCAGGATTATTTCTGGCAGAGATCCAGTATTCACATCTGCATTATGGACATCTTTACAACGGTCCTTAGGGACTAAGTTGAATTTTAGTTCTGCCTACCATCCTGAAATAGATGGTCAGACTGAGAGAGTCAATCAGGTGCTTGAAGATATGCTCCGTATGTACGTCATGGACCAACAATCTCGTTGGGAAGATTATCTATATTTGGTCGAGTTTTCCTATAACAATGGTTATCATAGTTCAATTGGCATGGCTCCATTTCAAGCTTTGTATGGTCATCCTTGTCATAACCCTTTGAGCTGGGATCGATTAGAGGACAAGGTTCTTCTTGGACCCAAGATGCTTCAGGATATGGAGCAGTAGGTAACTTGCATCCGAGAGCATCTGGTAGCGGCTCAAGATAGGCAGAAGAAGTTTGTTGATGCACATAGAGTTGATTGGAAGTTTGTAGTTGGTGATCAAGTATTTCTTTGAGTTCATCCTCGGAAGAGCCCTATTCATTATGGAAAGGGTTCTAAGCTTGCACCCCGTTTTGTGGGTTTGTTCGAGGTGTTAGAGCGTATTGGTCCTATTGCCTATCGCCTGGCCTTGCCACCCAGTCTGTCACGGATTCACGATGTTTTTCATGTATCAGTCCTTAGACCATACTTTCCTACTGTTACTCACGTTCTTGATTGGAATGCTCTACAGGTCGAGGACGGGCAGCTAGCTCTAGAGCCCGTGGTCGTGGTGCAACACAGGAGCCTCGTTCTCAGAGGCAGGGATATTGAGCAGGTGCAGGTCTAGTGGGATCCCAATGATGAGACTTCAGTGACATAGGAGGATGCTTCTCATATCAGACAATCCTACCCTTACTTGTTTATTGGCTTCCAGGAGTAAGCCGAGTTCATGAGGGGGAGGATGTAATAACCCTCCTATTCGCTAGTTGGACTCTTTTATTTTCTATGCTTTGTTTGACACCTTGATACTATGATGGTACTGTTATTGTTGGTTTGGTCGGTAGACTTTGTTGTTTATGCTTATACATTTGAGGACATGGTTATTTATATGATATTGTGGTTGGTGATATTAGTTGGATTTCAGTAACATTGCGATGCATTAATCTAGTAAATTATGTTATGATGTGGTTTGTTAGTTTAGAAATGTACTTTCATCATTTATATTATAATTGTTAGAATATATGTGATGAAAGGATAGGGTAGCATCACTCGTTCGCGAGTGCCTTGCTATGCTGCAATTCCTTCTCACAATGTAATGATTTGATTTTATATATATATGTACATGTACACGACCTTGTTTGGATGCAGGGATTGTAGGTACATTGTCTCGATTCCACCTGCTTCGGCGGGATAGGGCGAGCACCAACAACCCAACAGCAAAATGTTGAAATAGAGATGACCTGGAAGTCATCCCGTCCCATGTTGTCAAACTGTCCCAATTGAATGGTATTGTGTGTCGTTGTGTTGTCATTTCGATAATTTATTACTGTGCTTTGTGTAGTGTCTTGTTCATATGTTATTTACATTGGTATTTTATAAGTTGTGATTTATTTAATGAAAATGTGGTAATAATTGTTTATTATTATGTTAGATTAATTTGTATTTAAATATTTAAAAAGTTTTAGTTTTAATGTTATGTATTTTTTTAAATGCTAATTAAATATTAAATTGTGTTTTGTTAATTTAATTAAAATACCTTATTGAAGATAATTATAAAATAAATTAATTAAATTATGTGCATAGCAAGTAAAGCTCTCAAAAGGAAATTTAAACAAAAGTATTGATAAAAAAAGAAACATAAATAAATAAAAGAATAGGAAAGATAAAATGACGAATAAGAATTAAGTGTTGGCTAAAAAAACGGGAATTAAATTAGGTAGTTTCTTTTATATTGGTTTTTTTATTGAGAGTTTTCAAAAAGGAAAGAAGTATCTTTTATTTAATGAAAAATTTAGGAGTTTGCACTCACGGGAGGAATGGGAAGAAAGTTGCAAAAAAAAATAAAAAATATGGCTTTGAATGTTGAGATCTTCTGAGGTTTTCTGCAAAGGGATTTGTCATTCTATTGCTGCATGTTTTGGGAAGGGTTTCTGAGTAGAGTATTAGATTTGAATTTGAGCACGGTATTCTGGAGAGGAGATTCTGAAGGAGGAACAAAAGCTGTTCGAGAAGACTGTCGGAATCAAGCGAGCTTCATCAGATTCTCAAATAGCGCAAGACTCCAGGTTCCATTCTCCCCTTTTGAACTCTTTGAATCTATAAAAGAAATAAAAATTTGATCTGAATAAATCTATGCTTGTTATGGAAAAATCTGTCAGAGAATTAGATAAATAGGATTGATGTGAGAAAAGAAACTGTGAGGGTTTAGAAAACTTTTTCTTGAAAACATCTGATAGCAATATTTGTTGTTGAGGATGTCCAAATTATCCATGTTTGATTTGAAAAGAAATTTGGTTTCCCTTTTTGAAAATTAAATGTGCTTTGAAATTCATACCCTCTTATTTGTATATAGTTATTTTTTCTCATTTTTTTAACCAGTTTCTCATACTGGATTAATCTAAGTAAATATATATATATATATATATATATATATATATATTGTATATGTATTTATATAGAGATATATACTCTGTTGTTTTATATTATATACCGTTATTGGGGACTGTAATTTTTGTATTTTTTTTCCTGAGGCCGAATTTATTTTCCAGTCGACGCCTAGTTTTTTTTATGGCAAATTTTAATTTAAAAAAAAAAAAAATAATGAAAAGTCATTTTTTTGGGAGTTCAGAGGAGGGACGGCCATAGACGTAGCCCTCTCCCCGTACCCCTGTCGTGGAATTACTGCCACAGCAGTCTTAATGACTGTTGCAAGCAGTACCTAAGGCCGACGGCCTTTGTATTATTGTGAGTTTGTTTTATATATATATATATATTTGGTGTATTTTATTTAATATTTCAATTAAATGTTTCAATTAATATATATATGGTGTATTTTTGTTTAATGTCTCAATCAATGTTTATATATATATATATAAGGCATTATTTTATCATTTATTATGTTGAGTAAATAATTTAAATAGAAACTTAGCCTTACCCTTGTTGCATGTGTATATATACACATATAGAGACAGTTATATTTCTTATATTTGAAAATCAGAATCTTATTTTCTTTGTAATGATCAGAAAATTGGGGAAATTAATTTAATTGATTAATTGGGAATGAATTAAACTTAATGGTGCAATCTTGCAAATTTAATTGGAGTTTTCTTTTCCGTTATTGTTATTGTTTGGTGTTGTCCTTGTGGGAACCCTGTTGTTTTACAAACCCTTGTTCTAGAGGCATGTTTTATATCCTTGGATGTTATTCTTGTACTATTGTGATCAAAATGTTACATGATTTTTAAGCATTATCATTTGGAAGGGTTGTACGAGATTGTGGTTATTGTGCTTATGAGTTATCGCGAGAAGGGTTGCCTCGCATGTCTTGTTTTGTGTTATATTCCTTATACTTGATGGTACAACCCTTGCCTAGTTTGATTTATGTTAGGGGTCTTAGGGAGAGTGGCTCTTCATGGGGGCCGACGCCTCGAAAGGAGGAAGAGCACAGGATAACCCACATGAGAGTAGTATAACAAGTGATAACCTAAAAATAGAATTTAGGGGGATGGGTGGTAAAACACACAAGATAATAAATATTGGATACTGCGTCTATGCATTAGGGCTATCATAGACTAATGATAGACTAAGAAGGTCGTGGTCGGCAAAGTCGTAACCTCGTCCCCATGAGAGGTTATCGGCTCTGCATAAGCTACCCTGTGGTGTCGACACCTCATGTAGGAGGAAGGGCCGGGATATCCATAGATGGGCATCAGCGCCTCAGTTAGGAGGAAGTGCCAGGATAACCCATGAAAGCTATGCGATGACACTCTCCACTAGACACCCATTTGCCTTGTTTTCTTATTGCCTCTGGGATTGTATTTTGAATGTTGTATCAATTCTTTTGGAATTGTATTTTGTTCAGTGTTTTAGTTTTATTTTTAAATGTTTTATGAATGTTCTTTCGTTACCTGGTTAATGGTTATTGCCTTGTTTTGATGTGATGAGATTATGACTTTAAGTTGTTATGCTAACTCATGAATGTTGTTGGTTATGTCATTGTAATCCTTGATGTTGTACTTGATTTTTGTACTATATTGTTTTGTTGGAGTCGTTTGGCATTCATGGTCATGATCTCTTCCTTGTCATCTCTTAGCACGAGGGGTGAGTTATATTATAACTCACATGGTTGGGTGGAACGTGCTCCGCACCGTTGGGTTCCCCATCAATGATCCTCTCCTCAGCATCCTTCAATTGGAATTTGTACCAATGGATCACTTTGTACTTCATTTATTATTGTACTTTGTATCATCCCACATGTATGGGAAATGTATTGTAACTCATTATTGAGAACACATAATGTAACGATAAAGCGATGTAATAATTAGGATCCTTTGTAACATTATTGTAAATGACTCATTATGGTTGTAATATGGGATGTAGTGATACTTTCACTCTTGGTTTATGGATGTACTTTTATTAATGATTTTTGTAATATAATGGGTTAAGTGGTTTTAGTAATTATCTTTACTTTGGTTAATAGTTGTTTGCGATGTAACCTCGTGTGCCCCAGAGAACTAGGTGTGATAATGTATTGTGCAATGTGATTTAGTTTAATGTTTATTACATATTTAATTGTAATGTTTTAAAAAAAAAAATTGGTTGCAAAGTTTGTTCTCTGGGGTTTGCACGACGGGTGTTACATGCATGTTGTTTATTCATCTTTCCTTGTTCATTTCATCTCATTTCTTCATTAAGGTTTGATTACCAAAGTGGGATTTGACCAAGGAAAATCCCTATATCCTAACCCTTAACCATTTTTCCCCTTTTGTATGTGTGTTTGTAGACTTGTGTATTTAGATTTATCAAGCAATTAGGTGTTGAAAGGTGGACAAGATGTCAACAAAGTGTTTCAGGTCAACTACAACCTATTTCAAGCTTGGAGACAACCTACTGTCTGTTTTCTATAGATTTGACTCCATCAACCCAATAAGAAGAAAAGCTCAAATCTGGTGCTATAGAATTGGTCCCTAATTTCACATAAATTTGGGAGAGGACTGATTTTTCATCAGTGGCGAATGAGCCCTACCTTAAGACTGGAAAACTAGATTTTGTCAAATTTCGGATCCCAACATTTAGAAACCTATTTTCAGAAGTTTTCATCAGAAGCAGGACTGATTCGCCATCAGTGGTGAATGAGTCACTGGTGATTTTCAGTGATTTTTGTTGGCATTCAAGACACTCCAGATTCTTCATTCTTTTCCTAGGTGCACTTTGATTCATCCTTCTTCATTTCTATTTTACATTTGTTCATCTTTTAGTTCATGCTTACATATCACATTGTGTTTTCAAACATTGCATATATCTTAGATTTTGCATTCATAATCAGTCAATTACTTAGCTTAGTTGCATTTAGATCATCTCATTTAGTCTAAATAACATCATACATCCACTAATTTGAGTGAACCAAATTGATTTTTCATGAGGTTTATCTCTCTTCTTTTAGGTGAAACATCTAGGTAAGAGTGCAAGAGTAGCCTATAAACCTTATTCCCAAAAATATATGGTTCACCATGTTTTGTATCCATGTTTTGTTTCTATGTTTTGTATATATGTTGTTTAAAGATGTATGGTTTTGTATAGCTATAATTTGGTTTTGTATAGTAGCAATATCTTCATTATGTTATTATAAACTTTATACTTTATTTGATTAAGTTGAATCAAGACCCTACGTGGTCTCCTCCATTTATTTATTCTTTTATAGCCCCATGGGCTGATCTAAAACTTAATGTTTTGATATCAATTTGCAAACTATCAAAAACAAATTCAAGATTCTTGTAGAACGTTAACTTAATCAAAATTAAATTTTCATAATGGTAGTGAGTTCAAGAGACCAAGAGGATTCCAATGGCTCTTTCTAGTTGTAGTTTCAACATTCAAGGAGCATTCCATGGATCTAAGAGATTTCCAATATCTTCAAAGGCTCCAACCTTCCTAAGACCTTAGGATGTGTAGATAAAAGTAATTAAATAAATAATTTAAGTTTTTCTAAGGTGACTTTATATTATAAAGACAACTTATGTTTATTTATTTATTTATTTTAAAGAGGGGTGGCTTATTTCATAAAGTGTTTCTAAAAGATGACCTAAAAGTTTTAGTACTAGGCATGGGGTATAAGTGACTTAAAGGTTATTATTTAAAAGTGACATTGAAAGAGATATTTAATTAAAATTTCTTGAAAAATTCACTTTATTTTATTAAGGGAAATTATTTTTTCAAAAAAAAAAAACTATGAAAAAGTAAAAGACTTTTTTTGGAAAAAACAACAAAAAAATGAAAAAAATATTTTTTCAAAAAAAATGAAAAGAAAAAAATATTTTCTTTCCTAAAACATCTCTAAAAAGTTATAAAAGGAGGCTGGGTCTTGAGAAGAAGGGTTACTACTTACTCATTTCATTTGCTTTGATGAAATAATGTGAGTTCTCCTTATTTTCGTATGGATGAAAACCCTTTGGTGAATCTAGTTTCAAGGATGAAAACTCTCCTAGTTGGTTGAGTGATTTCATTCAAAAATCGGCATTGTGCTTAATTCTAAGTCATTTTCCTTTTTTTTTATATTGAGATGTTTGATGTATTTTGAGGAGTTTTTGCTAAATGTTAAATTGATGCATTTTTTTTGAAAATTTTAATATGTTGCAAGAGAATGTTTAAGGTTTGAAGGGCCAATCCATTAAAAGGTGAACATTGGTTAGTTTTTTATGGAATGTGTACTTGTTGTACCTACTTTACCAACAACATTATATCTCTTTTTTAGACATGTTCATGTCTAATTTTTTTTATCAATTTGACATAATATTCTTATAGTGTGTTAGGGTGTTTTTTTGGATGTTTTGGAGTGACTTTAATGAGGTTTACTAGATCATATTTGTTGGTTAGTGTGTTGGACATGTTGGTTATGAATTTAGGATTGATTATCTTGTTCTAACATGTCTACAAGTGATTTTTTGTGTTGCAACAGCCATAAAGATCATTAAGATTAGTTTGGTTGTGTTGGTATGCATCCAAGTAATGTTTGTAATTATGTGAGTAGTGTAAATAATTTTGTTACCAGTAGTTATCAGTAGTAATCAAAGTGATATCAATCTTGCATCAACACCTTACATCATCCTTATGAGGTAATCTTCAATTAGGTTCATGATTATATTGGTTTATCAATGTTATTTGGCATCATTTTGATATTGCAGTAGTTTGATTTTACAATAATTTTTTTATATTAGATTAATAACAATAGTATATATTATGTCAAGTTGGCTTGAAATATATTTCATGATAATATTGTAAACCCCAGATGGTAGTATTGTTTAAGGATTCAATATGTATACATTCATATCTATTTTATAAACTTCAGAAGGTTAAACCATCAGAGAGATCATTTATATGCATTTTATATTATGAAACTGGATGGTTTACTACCACTTATTTTAACATATCATTCAACCCATTTTAGCATTGAACAAGCTAACATTATTTACCATTTTTTTCTAACTCAAGCTTAGATATTCTTCTAATGGATTGAATTTCATTTTACACAATCCACCAAAGAGATGTTGATTAGGCTAGCTCTATTGCCTATGTATTTTGGTCAGTTTTCACCATATCATTCTATACTTACATTAATTTAAAATAGTTATATGGTTGGAATAACTATATTCTCTCACCTTTTCCAATTCAATATCTTGGTGATCAAAAAGTGTTGAAGGCATTGCATAGGCATTTCAACATTCCAAAATTTTCAAAAAAAGTAGAGTGGGTTGTTATAGTGGTATTAGAGCTAGCGATCTTGCCAACCTATTGGGAAGCTAACGTCTTGTTGTAGATCTTTAGTTGTTGAATGGGTGGCCTGGTATACTAGGGAAGCCTGGTAGAAAGTGGGACATCCTAGTTTGAAGGTTAAAATTCTTGAGATATGGTGTTGTACATCATTGCATAAAATGATTTATTATAATATTATAATTAAATAATTATTTAGTTGTGATGCACCTAGGTGGTGTGGTTAGTCACACTAGGTAATTATTTGCGGACCACTTTATGATGTATCTAACATTGCATTATTATTTAATGTGTGGGAGACATGTGATAATAATTTAATATTGGGAAAATATTAAACAAAGTGAAAACTTAGTACCCAATATTAAATAAGGGATTAGTGGTTTTGTGTTCACATGGTTTTGTGGCACATGGTTTTGGTTGGGTGAGTGGGTTGTCATTATTGAGTCTTTTTGAGGAGTGCATATGTGAAACATGGCATAGGATGTGTGGATTCATTCCTGGACACATGACGATGCGAGAGGCTTGATGCTTCAGAGGTATTCATTGTAACTCTTGTATTGCTTTATTGCTAAATAATATGATGGAGTATGGACGCTTTTGGAGGCTAGGTTTTTCCATCTTGAGGGTTTTCCCAAGGTATATCTTGTGTTATCTTGTGTCTTGTCTATTTGATCTATATATTATGGTTACTTGTATGCATTTTTATCTCTCATGGGTTTATGTAGGAAATGGAATAAGTTTGTGGGTTGAATGCATTATTTCCTAACAAGTGGTATCAGAGCTTTCATGGTTGATGGATTTTTTCTTATAAACCTAGTTTGAGATATTTTTGCAAAGTTGAAGCCATGGACATGCATGTTAGATTTGATACATTACAAGATATGGAACACATGTTGTAGGTGTTTTTTTACAGATTTGGGCTTTGGGGTTGTCAAGATTTGTTGGGTTTACTACAAATCTTAAGCTTTCAAAATTTGGGTCAAAGAGGGTTTCTTGGTTTGAGTTTTCATATGAGGGTTTTGTAGAGGAAATTTCATGGATGACCTCTTGAGATAAAATGGACCTCACCATTGGATCCAAGAGGCCCAAGACATGAAAAATGACATAAAATTTGACCCATTTTAGAGAAGTTGAAAAAAAATGCAATTTTTTTTAGTCAAAGGCCTATTCAGTCATATAGCCCATGTGCATAAAAAAATTATTAAAAAAATTTAATCCGTCGTTGGAAAATAAATTCTACAAAAAATTATTTTCAGCCCTTTTAATTTTAAAACCCTGCAAAATAATTATAAAAAGGATTTGTTATTAAATCTTTGAAAATTCAAAAAATAAAATAAAATATATATAATTCAGGGAGGTTGGGGTTTGTAGACCCTATACCCCACCCAATACCATTGGCGGTAATTGTACCGCTGATGATAGTACTATCGGTTGCAACCGACAGTACTACTAGCCAATTGTATTGTTTGTTGGCCAACGAGGCCAAGAGCCAGCCCATCGGCAAAAATTGCCATTAAACAAAATTCAAACCATCGCAGAATTAAAAATTTTAAATTGCATTTTTATAAATGAAAATTCAATCCATCATTTAAAGTTTATTTGTAGATTTCAAAAAAAAACTTTAAACCATGTTTAATGTCCTGTCAGGCTTGTAGTGGGGGGAGGTGGATTTTTAAAGGTTGAAAATTAAATTAAATTTAAAAGAAGTTTGAGATTTGTCGCCCGAGTGCCACCAACCGGCTGTTTGGGTGCCACCAGTAGGCCACCTATAGGCCAAATTGGACTTTTATAACAGTTTTTTTAAACGTGCATAACTTTCATCCACATAGTTTGTTTTTTAATTTCTTATGCTCATTGGAAAGGTGGTTCCGAGCACGTAGTGGTGTAGGTTTGGTTTCTTGATTTTTCTGTTTTGATCAATTTTTCAAGCTTGGAAGCCAGATGTTCTTTTCATAGTTTTGGTCATAACTTTTTGAATACAAAATTGTATTTTCAATTTTGAATAGGTGTTGCAGAGCATGTGTAGTGTACTACACAGTGGTTCATATTGTTTATTATTTTGTGGTGTTGGATGAGTTTTGTACTTGTTTGATCACTTTTGGGTGCCTCAAATTTGAGGTGTGATTGTGTGAGCATCTGGATGAATCAAGAGGCAAAACCTCAAGGGAGTACATGTTTTTTATATGACATTTATGATGGTATAGCTGATTATCAATTTGGTGCTTCCTAGTATAGGTTTATAGGTGTTTCTCAATGTTGGAATTTTATGGTGATAGGTACACATGTTGTCTTCAATTTTGAAGAAATGGTTTGACATGAGTGGAGACTTGGAGTCTTGTATGGGTGATAGTTGAGTGCAAGTACAATGATGGATATGGTTATGGTGTCATGGTATGTAGGTATATATATGCATTGGGATGACATGATCATGTATGTGGTTGCTTGGTGGTGATATGGTTTGGTGTTAGGAGATTGTTCTTATCTTCTTGATGTTTATTTGGCTCCTTGAATATGGTTACTCATTTGTGGACATGGTTGGAAAATCATATATGTGGTTGATTTGGTGTTTGAGTCTTGATGTCTAGAGGATTATCTTCTTTGATATCTCAGTTTACAAGTTACTAATGTGATGATGAGTTTGCATATTTCAGTGGTTGGATCTATGAGTTATGCAGTTGTATGGATGGATCACCCATTCAGTTGCAGTGGGATAACTTGGATGTGGACTGTCTATATCCACCAGGTTTGATTCATTGTTGTTGCATATTTTATTAGTTGGCCTTGTTTGTGGTCATTTGTGCATTGGTATGTTGCTTTGGGATGAGAGGATTGATGGTTAGAGTACCTGATTAGTTGGTTGTTGGGACTTGTAGCATTTGGTTTGATCATGATGTCATGATAGCTTGGTACATTTATTAGCTATATACTTTTAGTGGGAGCTTTTGATAGTGATGACTTGGGGGTGTAGGATTGATTTGTGATGGTTTGTTGGTGTTTGTATATATCTTCTTGGCTTGGAGATCTTGGATTCACTTGTATGTTACTGACATTGTTGTTGAGTGTGTGTAGACCAAGATGATCATGGAGATGGTAGTCATGATGCCATGTGTAGCTCGGTATCACGGTTCAGTGGGAGTTGGTGGTAGTGATATGGATGCATCATTGGTGATGGTTATCTTCATGTGATTGGAGATGTGGTTTCTTGGTCTAGAGTGTGTTTGGTATTGTGTCATGGTTTACTCTTGATACCGGTTTAGAGGTTTGACATGATATAGGTTCTCTTGAGACTAGGATGTATGCATTGGTGCATGTGATCTCCTAGGAGGAGATGGTTAGATCATGTTGTCATGATAGGTTCCTGATTCTGCAGTTGGATCTTTGACATTGATATTGGTAGTTCTCTTTGTATTGAGTACATTGATCATTTTCTTGATTACTTCATGATGATGTTATGTTGCATTTGGAGTTTGGCATGTATTGATTGGTTACAGGTGCTCATTGATACTTGGAGACATGGGTGAGTTTGGATTTCTCTTGTGATTAGAGGCATTTTCTTGAGACGGTTACTCTTTGGAGGTTTCAGTAGGAAGACCAATGAGCTTTCACCTGGATATGGATGTGAGTTCATGATGGACCGATAGAGTAGATTGTTCTTGGGGTGATTCATGATGATTTGGTTATCCTTGAGGAGCATTCTCATTCCCCACTCTTGGTCTACTCATTGGTTTATCATTTAAGAGGTATTTTCCCATTATTTCTTTCAGATGTGTTATGTTTTATGATTTGATTTCTCATGGTCAATGAGTTGATTCATGGTGATTGATTTTGGATACTCATTTTATTTTGGTTTAGCATGATCCTATATTACTTCATCTTTCATGGATATGGATCTTGAGCTATGGATAGTTAGTTTTGGAGGATTCATTTTGAGGGATGTTTGGCATGGTTATCTCCTTGTGCGTTTGAGTTTATGATATTATTTATTAATGAGTACTTTAGGATATGTTTTATGGGCTGTTTTCCTTGGTTTGGGAATGGTTACTTTGGAGTTTGATCTTCTTGATTAGAGAGGCTTACATCCATGTTGGCATTGTTATATTGATTCATATGCTAGTTTGATCTAAGACATTGAGTGTTGTTTTGGGTGTTGTTGAGGCTTCTCATTTGGGGTTGTTAAGAGATCATACTTGACACAACATTCCACTTTTGAGGTGTTGGTAGAAGGACATGTTATGGTTTATAGGTTTTCTCTCTTCATGATTCCTTCCTAGAGGTTCATGTTCATATGATTTGGGAGGATGGTGGCAACATGTTGTGAGAGATTATGTAGCTATTTGGGTTTTATATGTGGTGCATTGTTATTATTCTTGGTACTTCATTATTGATCATTTATCACACCTTGATATAGTGTTGATTGGTAGACTTAATATACATTTACATTATCCATACAATGGGGGTTCCTATATATGCTTTTTCTTCATTGATAGGTTCAATACAAGGAGCTTGTGATTACAGTTTATGGGTCGCATACATTCTTGGCATAAGTTTACTAATGTATTTGATACCTAGGAGGTATGGATGGTTGGATGTATTAGCATGTGTTGTGGATGATATTTTTTATCATTTGGGTTTTTCATTTAACAGTAGCTTGTTTAGAGCCTTTGTTATCACTTGGCTTTGATGATTTTGTTCTTGGATTGGTACATCTTCACCATGGCACATTCATTTTCTTCCATAGGTGGTACGTTGGAGGATGAGAAGAGTTATTGCTTGAGATGGTGGTCACTTTTCTCTTATTGCGGGTATCTTGATGGAGCACGATAGCATTGTGGAGATTAATGTGATTTCATGTATTTATCCCTTATGCAATGTATAAAACAAGTGGGATAATGTTGAGATATGGTGTTGTACACCATTGCATAAATTAATTTATTATATTGTTATAATTAAATAATTATTTAGTTGTGATGCACCTAGGTAGTGTGGTTAGTCACACTAGGTAATTATTTGGGGACCACTTTATGTTGTATTGTAACATTGTATTATTATTTAATGTGTGGGAGACATGTGATAATAATTTAATATTGGGGAAAATATTAAATAAAGTGAAAACTTTGTACCCAATATTAAATAAAGGATTGGTGGTTTTGTGTTCACATGGTTTTGTGGCACATGGTTTTATCTTACCACTTGGTTATATTTGTGTGAGCTTGATTTTATAAAATCAAGGGCATGTTTAGTGGTTAAGGTTGGCTAGGTGAGTGGGTTGTCATTATTGAGTCTTTATAAGGAGTGCATATGTGAAGCATGGCATGGGATGTGTGGATTCATGCTTGGACATATGAGGATGCATGGAGAAGCTTGATGCTTTCTAGGTATTCATTGTAACTCTTGTATTGCTTTATTGTTGAATAATATGATGGAGTATGAATTTTATTGCTCTAATACCAATTGTTACATTGGTGGTTATTGTTGCACCAAAATATCGACCCATTAATACCTGATACAACCATCAGATTTATACAAGATCCACATGAGGCAATTAAGCCATGTCATGAACCCAAGCACCACACTACACAAGGAAGACCAAGGGACACACCATCTTGTAACAGGTATCTCTTGGTTTACATCCTTTGGTGAAGATTCATCCTTTTATTAGTTGGCTAAGCTAGTCTAGATTTTTATTGGAGGTTGATTCCCTCATCCTATTCTAGAGTTGTGTTGCAAGGGAACACAATTAGGTTTTGTAACTAATCATTGTGTTGGAGATGTTCCTCCTCTCTCTCTCTTGTTCTTTGTAGTGAATTTATCCCACAAGTGGTTATTCTTCCACTATTCCCACCTTGATTATGCAATGGTTATGTCATCTTGTTGTTGTTCTTTGTGTTGTGGTGTTCATGCGACACTTGTGTGCACCTCATTGTGCAAGTTTGACATGTTGATGTATCCTTGGTGTTGTGGTTGTTGTGTTTCAAAAAAAAAAAAATCGGTCAAGTTTTTCCTTATGCTTCAGGAAGGGCATTACAAGACACAAGAAGGTGTTGGAAGGATATCACAATTAGGTAAAACATCATCACATGAACTATGATTTGTATATTTATTTATAGATCTTAATAAGGCTAATTCATCATGAATAGTCGAAGAGTATTATCATTAGGTGCATTATTGTCATATGTCATGCAAGGAGTGTATTCATTATGAATCTCTTGAGAAAATGAAGTGATTACCTACCACACTGAAAGAGAAGTATAAACAAGTTTTAAGAAGGATGAAAAGATAACAACAGTTTCAACTAATGTATCCCTAAAACATGGAACACCCTCTTTTTACTAATGTATATGATGTTTTGAGAGGTTGAATGGTTTTATATGTATAAAAACTTATGATCTTTTAATATCCTTAAGGCATGTAGAAATGGAAGTCAACAACAAGAGCTAATTAGAAGCAATGCTCAACAATTGAAAATGGATGAAAAATTAATGAGGGAGATTTTAATGGTGAAACCCTAGGAAAGCACTAAATTAAAACAAATAATTAGATATAAAAAATAATATTTAAAATAAGAGCACTCAAAGATAAAACATAGAAACATAAAAAATATAATATTGAAGGCTAGGCATGGAAGTTATGTGTTCGCCAAAATAAAGAGAAATAAAACACAACCATCAAAATATCTAATATGTGTATCAATGAAATGTGATTTAAAATCCACTTAATATATAACTGATTTGCATATGATATATCAACTAAAGTAAGATAATTTAGACATAAATAATATATGTGCTTAAACTATAAATGAGATGGTTAAGGTTGTGTACCTTAAAATAAACATAATGTGAAATTTGATTAATGTGGCATTATGATAGATGATTGTAAATAAAGAACAAATATTAGAAATTGAATTAGAGTGATGAGATTATTGATGTCTTTCATGGTTGATTCCATAATCTTTATGTTCTATAATTATTGCAACTTTGTGGTACTAAAGTTCAAATTATCTATTTTTTTTAGTTACACTCTATTTTATCATTATTCAAAATCACCTAGAAGAATCATATTAAATAATTAAAATCTATTTCATAAAAAACAATTAGAAATAAAATCTAACCCAATTTTAAACTTGAAATGAACTAATTTGTTTTCAAAGTCTCATGAATGAAACTTCCATCCTATAAAATATAGTGATCATTTTAAAAATTGGTGCAATTAGAATAACTCCTCTTACATAGTAAATTTCTAAATATGTAAATCTCCCTCTTGATGTAAATCCTTGTTAGGAAAAAAGAAAAATCCAATTATAAGATATTTAAACAAGAGTTTCATTGCAATCAAGTCCTTGCAACATTTGGTAAGGGAGTTTTGTGGAAGTTGAATGATACTTTTGTTGGAGTTGCCAATTGCACTATTATTAAATAAAACAATTATCGTGATGTTTTTAAATTTAAAACTTTGTTGGAAAATGTCATCATCCATCATTGATCTATGTTAATACTTATTGACGATTCATGCAATGAAACATGACTATGTGGATTTCTTTTAAATTAATATTCCCTAAATATAAATTAATAAAAAATTAAAGTCTAGGTTTTTATTCTAATTTTTAGACTATTCACTTGATCTGTTTTCAGCATATTTTTTAAATTAAATTTGACATAATTATCACTTTAAGTCTTGAATAATTTTAGTCTTTGAATGAGGTTATTTCTTAGTATATGGATTGTCTCTCAAACCTAGCACCAAGGATGTTGTAATTGAGCCCTTAAATATCACACTCGTGGTATTGTTCTAGAAAATCAGGAGGACAATACAAAGCTATTAGCAATTTCTTATTCATATAAGATTAATTAATTGTTTGGTATTTAATGTATTAAAGAAATGTGTTTGCATGGAATGCTATGATTGTAGGATATGCACAAAATGTGTTTTTTAAAAAGATTTTAAAAACTTTCAAGAAAATGTAACTAATAGGTGTAAATCCAAATTCCACAATTTTTTTGAGCATCTTCCCTAGTGCAAAAATGGCCTGATATTTGAAACAAAGTATGGACATCTATCAAGGGATAAAGGAATGATTTTTTTATTAGATTTTATAGTTACAACTACCTTGGTAGACATGTATGCAAAATGTGAAAGCATAGAAAAGGCATGAGTTGTTTGATGGAATGCCTCAAAGAGACAAAGCCTCTTGGACTATAATGATTGCAAGATATGCATAGAATGTGTTTGTTTAAAATATTTTAGAAACTCGAATCTACTTAGACAAGTGTTTTCATTTGATTTAATATATGTTAAAAAATCCCACATAGTTTTCAAGTCATATTTTGACTACACATTTTTCAATTCATGAGTTTTAAGTTAGATTCATGAGAAATTTCTATCTTTATAACTCAAATCCCTATTTTGTCTAAATCTTGAATTACTTTAAATAATTAAAAATAAATAAAGTTTCTTGAAAAATGTTCTATAAACAAATTTTGACTAGAATATTATCAACATACTACAAAAACTTAAATGTGACAAATGAATATTTATAGGTCATTTGTTATCTTCTCAGACAAGCACAATGATAAGGTACAAATGGACAAAATAAAATTTTACATGATTCAAAATTATAATATTTTCATCTATTTACTAAATCATGGTGACTAACTTTAGCATTGCCTAGAGAAGTAGAAGAAAAGGAAAAAGCATATAGAGGAAAACTTGAGGAGCTCTTTGGAAAGGAACACAAATTTGTACTATTCATTTCCACCATTCTTGTGCATCCAAACAATCTTTATTCACCAACATGGGGGAGGGTTATTTTACATTAGTCTAATTCCAATGATTCTATTTAAATACACATCAAACATGTATTGAATAGTTAATAGCTATCTCACACATGAAGTATTTGGGTGACAAACATACTAAAGAATAATTATATTTGACATCAAGATAATTACAATTTTGTCTATTCATTAATACTCACCTAAATGTGCATAGTGGTGGGAGTTTTGTTATTCTTTGCATCTATTATATTAATGAAATGGTTTATAAAATTTGAAAATCACTATAAACATCAAAGCAAAGCGAATGGGAATTAAAATCAAACAAGTGGAGATGTTGTTGGCTAAAGAGTCAACATATAGTTTTCTTGGGAAAAAATGTGGCAAAAGTGAAGGGCATCAAGGGCCACTAACATAAATCACATGAAAATGATGATCTTGAACTTTTTGTTACACTTGCAAATACACAGTTCTTAGACAAAATAAGTGTCAACAAAGGAATTGTTGTTATTAGTCATTCTACACTTTTCTATATATTAAAAATATATATGCTTAGATATTGGTACATTCTCTTACTTCGAAATCTACCTTCATATGGAAGAACGATTCTAAACCGATACCTCTTTGGTTGAGAGCCAAGAACTAAGAGGTATCCATTTTGTCAAAGTTGTTGGGGTCATGATCTTGACCTCATCCCTTATCTATCTTACCTTTGAGGAATTTGAACTTTGATGGATAGTCTAAAGAAGGAATATACCATCACCTTCACCAATAATACTAAACCAATTAAACTACATACCTTTGATAAATTTATTGATTTTCATATGTTGAAGATTGCAAATAAATTTAATTAAAAATATTTACAAATTGGATTGGCTGAAAAAGAAAAGAATAATCATGATTAAAAAGTTGGGTGGACACTATAATTTCATGGTAGCACATGGCCCTCACAAAAATCAGTTATTTGGAAAAAAAATAATTATACACTTAGATATTGGTGCATTTTCTTACTTTGAAATCTGCATATGAAAGCATGAGTCTAAATTAATATCTCTTTGGTTGAGAGCCAAAAATTAAGAACTATCAATTTTGTAAAAGTTGTTGGGGTCATAATCTTGACTTCATCTCTTATTGATTTTTCCTCTAAGAAATTTGAACCTTGATGAATAATATAATGAAGTATCACAACTATCCAAAGCTATCATCTCGTCCTACATGGCCTACATCCAAGACTCACTTTCTTCTGAAGAAAGAGCCTCCTTGTAGGATCTAGGTTCATCGTTAGTACTCAACAAAGAAAATACACAACATAAATTGGATGGGCTATGC
This sequence comes from Sequoia sempervirens, assembly GCA_007258455.2. NCBI lineage: Eukaryota > Viridiplantae > Streptophyta > Pinopsida > Cupressales > Cupressaceae > Sequoia > Sequoia sempervirens. The sequence continues at coordinate 198,221 of VDFB02239974.1, forward strand.
CTATCAACTAAATTCTATTATCTTGTGCATCTTCTCAAGGTAGGAGTAAGGGGTTCTTGTTGCTCTTCTTCTTCTACATGGTCATCTTGCACATCATCTGAACTCTCTAAACCCTCTTCTTCTTCTCCATCCTCTAATCCATCTGATTGTTCTTCCACGTGTGCATCTTCTTGCTTTTCAATCTTTGTCTTGAAGTGCACTCTTTTTGTCTTATCTTTCTCCTTTGGTTTTTCTTCACCCGAGTAAGCTCTAAACTCCCTGAAAAATCACATCTCTAGAGAAAACCATTTTATGGGTTAGTGGATTCCAAAGCTTATAACCTTTTACATTCTCATCGTAACCAACAAAGATGCATTTATTTGCTTTCTAATCCAACTTAGAATACTTCTCTTGAGGAACATGAACAAAATCCTCACAACCAAAGACCCTTAAATGTGAAACAAAAGGCTTTCTACCTATCCACACTTCATAAGGATTTTTATCAACAAGAGTTGAACAAGGAGATCTATTATCCAAGCAACATGCAGTACTTATAGCTTCTACCCAAAAGCATCTATCAAGCTTAGCACCACTCAACATGCTCCTATCTCTTTCCATCAAGGTTCAGTTCATTCTTTCTACTACCCCATTTTTTTAAGGTGTATAAGGAGTAGTCTTTCACTAAACAATACCTACACGCTTATAGAACTCATCAAATTCCCTAGAACAATATTCACCCCCATTTTCAAATCTCAACACCCTTATCTTATAATATGTTTGCTTCTCAACTAAGGCTTTAAATTCCTTAAACTTAGTGCAAGCCTCAAATTTTTCATGCATAAAATAAATCTAGGTGTATCTTGACACATAATCAATGAAAGTTATATAATAATGAGATTCTCCAAAAGATTCAACATCCACTGGTCCAAACCCAACCTATGGTGCCACAACATACATGCATTTTTAGTGCCAGTTACATTGGAAGAGTTACGAAAAGTTGAAGCATTAAACCTAAGCAAAGTCCCAAACTAAGATCCTTTAGCTATCACCAAAATCCCCCTTACCAACCTGCAACCAAACTTGTCAAAGTTGCATGCATTCTAGAATCATCTAACTTGGATGTTGAAAGTAAATTTCTCACAAGCCTTGGAATATGTAAAACATGATCAAGGGTTTTAACCCTTCCATCACTGAAACACAACTTTTCCTTTCCCTTACCAACAATCTCATTCATGGTGTTATCTTCAAGGAAAACTTCTCCCATGCATCATAAGTTGAATATGAAGTAAACCACTCCTTGTGAGGAGTCATATGGTAGGAGCAACTAGAATCAATAAGCCAAGCATCATTAGTAATAGTATTAGCAAAAATAAACAAAGCATCAAAATCACCATCTTTTGAGGACTTTTCTATGGAAGTATCTGAAATATTTTTCTTGTTTCTACACTCCTTCACATGTCCTCTCTTACTACAATTCCAACACTTTACTCTTCTCGTCACAGGGGTTTTAGAACTCCCTTTAGAATTGTCTCTCTTTTTGTCCCCTTTAGGCCCTCCTTTTTCTTTAGACCTTCCTTGCACATGCAAGGCATCTTGGGAGCCCACATTCATATAATTTTTTCTCATCTCTTTTGAAAGAAGTGTAGCAATGAGACTATCCATCTTCGATTCTATACCAGCACCACTTATGGAAACAATTAGATTTTCCCAAGATTCAGGTAAAGAACAAAGCAACAAAATACATTTATCTTCTTCTTATATCTTAACATCTACAAATGCAAGTTGGCTTATAATCATATTAAAAGCATTCAAATGTTCTGCAATAGAATCACCATCCTTCATTTTCAAAAAATACAAACATCTTTTTAGATACAACTTTTTAGTTAAACTTTTAGCTTGATAGATTTCACCTATCCTCCACAACTTGAATGCAATAGATTCATCTAAAACATTCAGGAGAACAGAATCTGCAAGACACATTTGAATGGTTCCCTGTGCCTTAATCTTGTCCATTTTCTTGTAATATTCATCAGACATTGATTCTGGTTTCTTTTCACTTGAAACTACCAACCACTAATCTCTCTCTTCCAGGAAATCCTCCATCTTCAACTTCCACATCTCGTAACCAATTCCATTGAACTTCTCAATATATAGATGAGAAGTAGAAGCCATGGTTTTCAATCTTCTTCACAAATTTTGAAAACCCACAATGCACAAGCTCTCACTACAACCAAAAAACCTTCAACACTCAAAATAAGGTGTCCCTCTCTTAACAAAACCTGACTCTGATACCAAATGTTGGAAATTTAAGGTGAAACTTGCAACAATATAAACTTAATAAAGTGGTTGCAAATTTGAAATATGTGTTTAGAAGATTACCAATAATATATTATGTGATTAACAATTCAAAAATGAAAACAAATCAACAATAGCACAAGTCATCAAACACAAGTGACACAAGATATACATGGAGAAACCCTTGCAGGAAAAAAACTCCACACCCAAAGAGATCCAATGTTTGTATTAATTTTCAAATGAGATACAACAATACAACACTTGTCTCTATATTTCGGCAACACTTCACCACTCTAACAACCTACAAACAAACTCTTACAAACCACAATCTCAAGGCTCTAATATTTAGAATTTTGTGGGAGAGAATACAACAAATGGTATCCCAAAATAACAAGAAAAGCCAGCTGGAAAAACCCATGCCCCCTTAGTGGATATCCCATAAACATGGTATAAAATATTGAATATTCATATGGCCTTCACATGGGTGCCTAACCCTTAGCCAATCAGAATTGGTCAATCTCAAGTGCTCCATGACTCTTTGATGGCTTTGATGGCTTCATGTAAGAGAATGCACCAACATGTAAACCTAGGCATCCAGTTGTGCAAGAGCATGCAAAACATGCAAAGACATGCACACCAAAGTGCTCCCCACTCACAAAGTTGGAGGCCCAAAAGGAATATCCTCCCAAAATGCTCTTTAATTGTCACCGTAATGGGTCCACCTCTTTGAATGCAATTATAATTTGTCATAGGAAAATAAATAATAAATATTTTGTCCCTCATGTCCCCTAGAACACTTTTTGAAGAACATGGAGACACATAAATCAACTTAGAATAGCAATTATAATGTCACCTATCTTAACAAATGAGGAAGATTTTAATGGTGAAATACTAGGAAAGTGCTAAAATCAAAACAAATAATTAGATATAAAAAATAATATTTAAAATAAGAGCACTTAAACCTAAAACTTAGAAACATAAAATATATAATATTGAAGGCTAGGAATGGAAGTTATGTGTTCACAAAAATGAAGGGAAATAAAGCACAACCATCAAAATATATAATATGTGTATGAATGAAATGTGATTTAAAATCCACTTGATGTATAACTGATTTGCATATGATAGATCAACTAAAGTAAGATAATTTAGGGAAACATAAGAAAAAGGGGAGGGTGACCCCAAAATGTAGGACAAAGTGGTCCACCTCTCTTTTTCACTCTATTTCATTGAATATGAGGGTTACAATGTGCAAATGAGTTACATAAATCAATCCTAACCCAAATACCAGTAAAAAGGAAAGTTTCAAGAAGGTTAAATGCTATGTACCTATTGCAAAAAGTGTTTTTTCGGGCCTCACTGAGGACTCATTCACCCTATGGCGAATGGTTCCTAGCTAGGGTTTTGGAAGATCAATTTCTAGGCTCTGTTCTTCAATGTCTGCACTTCCAGATCCTAGTCGAGCACTATCGAAAATCCAAAAATAAATCATGTAGCTCAATTTCCATGATTTGACAACTTTCTTAGCAACTTTAACAACATTGACAACTTTTGCAATTTTTCTTTCCAATTGATCTTCAAGGTTTAAAACCTACAATCACACATCAAAGAGGAGAAAAAAATTGTTTTTTAGGGAATAGGGGTTTGCCTTGGTCAAACCCTATTTTGGTAATTAAACCTTGTAATGAAACAATGCATAAAGGAATGATGATTGAACAAATCAATGTCACAACTCACGAAACCTTAATTGAACCTTGGATATCAAATCTGCAACTTAACATGAAGTGGTCTCAATGGATATAGATATTGATCATGAAACTTGATTAGAAACAATGCCTTGAATATGCTTGAATTGATCTTCAATGCCACATCAACACATTATCTCAACAACATGCATGATGAATTATGCCTTTGACATGATGAATGAATCTTGATTACTGCAATAATCTTCTATAATCTTCCCTTGAATACCTTAGAAATGCTCTTGTGAAAATTGTTTGATCTCATGAAAGTCTTAGGTGAAAACATAGTGAAATAAGCTTGTATTTATACATATCTTATCATTAATTCTCAAAATTCAAATAACACAAGCTGACATCAAATCTAGGATTTGAAATCATTAAAATACCACCAAAAACATATCCCAAGAGGGGTCCTAGGTCTAAGTGAGCACCCATTCGCCATGTGGCGAATGGGTCCTAGCTCACTTAGCTAGGACACACTTTGAGAAATATGAAATGTCATGTGAAAATAGGGTCCTAGGACCTAGTGAGGACCCATTTTCTAGGTGGTGAATGGGTCCTAGGTCACTAACCTAGGTCACACACTTTGTAAAATTAAGTGTTGTGTAATATCATTTATGAATGTCATATTTTATTCCTCGCAATATGCAATTAATTAGGCTTGGATTTGAATTGAAGGGGATAATTAAGGAAAATTAAGCTCAATTAATTAATAAAGCCCTAGATTAGTGTGAAAGTGTAAAGAATTACTTTACGACACCCTAAATAAGGCACAATTAAGTTTATTTAGTTAAATTGTTCCCTATACTTAATGTGAATGTGTAAAAAACATTACACCACTAAATTAAGGCAACATGAGGCTCATTTTATTTTTAATTATTCCCAAATTAAAGTGTGAAAAAGGGCTAGTAGAATTTGGCAAATAAATGACTATGTGACTAAAACTTTTAGTCACATCAACTAAAAATGAATAAATTCTACTAATTTTTTGCAACTCAGCTATAAATGAGTAAATAAATGACTAATTTGGTCATTAGCTAAAAGTTATTTAGTCACACAAATAAAAATTACTAAATATTTACTCATTTATTTAGTCACAATCCATTTGAATAAATCATTTAAGGAATCAAGAATATAGCCCGCCAAAATACTCTAAAACTTTAATAAACATACTCTAATTTACTTTAGTCAAAATCTTATTTTTACACATAGCTTGCTAGAATGGATTTTTCATTTTAATAAAAATACTCTAAAACCTTTGTCAAAACCTTATTTTTAGGCATAGCCCGCCAAAATGGAGAATTTTTTTAGTAAAGAATGATAGAGAATGGTAAGGAGATGTGTGTGTCAGGAGGCATAGGATTCATTGTTGCTTATCTCATTCCTACTCTGCTTAATAAGGGTTACATTGTTCACACTACTATATTTAATTAACATATATTTGCATAATCTCAAATTCCTTCAGATGCTTTTGAAGTATCAGTGTATCCTATATAGGGTTTAGAATGATTTCTTTTAATTTTAAAAAATAAATCAAATGCTTTTGAAGTATCAATTTATCCTATATAGGGTTTAGAATGATTTCTTTTAATTTAAAAAATTAAATAAATGATGTATTTTCATGTGATTAGATAATGTGGAGATCTCTTAAATCTTCCCCAACACACTATCCTCTTTCACACTGTATTCATTACTCTAGCTGCTAGGGTTTTGTATGTGTCATCTTTAATATCTTCATGACAGTGGCTTTTAAATATATCTCAGTTTTTGCTTTAATCTTTATCATGGTAACCCTTGAGTTCCATAATCCACCTTCAATCCCTTCTAAGAACGTTGTCTTAAGCTAGACTACATAGTATGCATATAAAGAAAGTCCTCCATACCTGTCATTTTTCCAAACCACCACTCACTGCCTTACTTAAAATGTTTCCTCCATAAGCACAATAGCATGTTTTAAAATCATGGTTTCCAGTGATTGACCATTAAGGTCACTACTTTCATCAAGATACAATGATATTTTTGTCTTCAAGCTCAAGGCATTGTGCAAGATAACATTTTGAATTGTTTGTTGTGTACGATTTAATTTTCTTGCACATTTACTACTTTGCTAACTACCTTTAAGACTTGATATTGCACCCTTGGTTGCAATCTCAAACAACTCACTCACTATCACTTGAAGATTCCTTTCATGAGCATCTTTCTATAAAATCAAACTATGCCCTATAGACCACCTACTTACTTACTACAAGGGACTCATTGTTTCATGGTATTGTGTGTCTTCAGATCCTTCAACCTTATTGTCACTACTTCACAGTCCACAAGGTCTTATTCATTATTCTCCCATCTTTGATGAGTCTCAAAAAACTACTCAAACATGCAATCCACTACCTCCATTATACAATGGTTAAGAAGAAACATTGAACCTATGATTACCATTATTACTTCATTTGGATAGTCATTCCCTAATTGCATTTTCCTTGTCTAACACTGCCAATAGCATTTGCAAAACCCTTAAGGTCAACAAGGGGGTAAGGAAAATCACTGTTAAAATCTCCACTTTACTATGCAAGGTTTGGGCTTCATTATCTTGTCACTGCTCAGTCTCTTTTTGATTGTCATGCCTCAAGTGACTATCATTCTTCTTACCATAGATTGCATTTACAAATGTCACTAAGCTACATAGTGTGCTTGTTATTGGCTACAATATTTAGATTGCAAGATTTGCTATTGGCTACAATGTCTCAATCTTTTTGGTATTGCAAACTCATTAATCTGCTAGAGTTATGGTTTATGTTTCTACGAAGGCATAGGGTTTGTACCCTAGTCATGCTCTTACCATTGCTTCTATTGGTATTAAAAACAACCTTAAATCTTGGGTCAAAAATTAGTTGTCTTGACAGGGTTGTGGTATGATCTTGGATTGTATCCTAGAGTGTGTGGGAAGCTTGTGTTAGATCATTAAGGTATGTAAACCTGATCGAGGAAATGTATCCTATATAGCATGGGTCTTGCTTTAATACTTTACATAATGGTTATTAGTAGATCACATTATTATAGTTTGTGGCAACCCAAGATTTCATTCAAGTATGTAACAAACTTGGTTTGTAGTTTAAGTTGTACACTTCTAAGTAACATTCATAAGGTTTAGAAAATCTTGATCACTCTCTAGAATATCCCATTAAACATGGGTTGTGTTTGAATGCACTACATAATTGATATAACACAACCACTCTGCATATCAACTGGAGATATAGATTCTTTATTGCAACAAGAGGTAATCGCTCTTGGATCATGCTATCATTACATTGTAACCTATTAAACTTGATTCAACCTAAATGCACCCAATGATGATTGACACCTAATTTTGATGACGGTGATTTTTACATGAATTGTGCTCATATGAGTGCCTCCATTTCTATCACAAAATAGCCACATTAAACTTGGGTCACACATGAATGCATCATGTATTTTTTATAGCACAATTGTGCCACATGACCAATAAAGTTATGGATCACATACTCGCAGTCACAAGAATTTGTTCCTCGGTTGTGCTCTTATGGTGATTCCATTACCGTTACAGCATAAACCTTTGGAATTATATTGCTCAAATCCTTACACTTCTTATTTTCTATTTGGATGGATAGCTTCACAGATTTTATGTGATTTATACAGCTTTTGTTTTGATAGTAAATGACATCGGATTCTTTTTGAAGCTGAAATGATTTATTAATTATGGTTTTATGATGATTTTGAGTTTTATTTAGAAGGGGTTAATATGTGGCATTTTTATGTGCAGGAAGAATAGATTGTGATGCAACGTTCGGGTATGGATGGTTCATGAAAAATTGGATTGCTATCGGTGACATAACTAGGTTGGAGAGTACCTTGAGCTGGTGTGAAACACTTCCGTGTCTTTTTGTTGGGAAGCAGAACCTAGGTGTAGGAATTTCTCGAATATCCAACAGAGGAAGTTCCTTTATTCTAAAGATAAAATCATAAATCTATTGGTCCAATTGGACATCCAACCTGACATCTTTAATATTCAATAGAGAAAGTTCATACATTTTAAACATAAAATCATAAATCTATTGGATCAATTTCAGATCCAACAGAGGAAGTTCCTACATTCTAAAGATAAAATCATAAATTTTATTGGTCCAATTGGAGATCCAATTTGAGGTCGTGAAGCTTCAATAGAGAAATTTCCTACATTCTAAAGATAAAATCATTAATCTGTTTGGTCCAATTTGAGGTCCAATTGTAAGGATTTTTCTTTTTAATTATACTTTCTGACATTTGGCTTGATACAAATTGTTACTTTAGAATTATGGTATTGCTTTTCTTCTAATGTTTTCAACCCTCACTTTAGGGAAGAGCTCCAAAGATGGTTCTTTCAAATGGAGACTACAATTTTCCACTTTAGGTTCCGTCTAGAAACACCAAAAGCTTAGGTACTGTCCTACTCAGGTACAACAGAGTTTGAGGTGAATTGCACAGTATTTTATACTGATATGGATATGTTCTAGCTTGTAGTTAATTTTTGTAGCATAACAGATAGGCTAAATAGTTTTCCATATACTATTGTTTCAAATTCTAAATTGCTATACCTTATTCTAGGAGAAAATCATAGGGAGAGTCTATACATAAGACACCATTGTTTCAAATTCAAAATTGTTGGCTCTTTCACAATTGTTTGCTTCATTTATTTGATCTAAGCCAACCTGCTATATAGAAGATACTCTAAAAATCATAGTAAAATCCTTTATTCTGGGATGACTGTTCAAAATCTTTCCCATCATAGCAATGAACAAAAACATCAATCATTAACCTGAACTTTGCAAGATTATCATCAAATTCTACTTTTCCACTCTCTTTTCCATTCTGAATTTTATTCCCATTTCATCCATGAAGAACTTCCTCAACCTATAGATCATGTTGTTAGCCATAACTTTACCAGGTGTCGAGAATAGCTTCGAGTTTTTATAATTTTTTCAATTGTTGCTTGGGTAAAAAATCAAAGCTATTCTCAACACCAGGTAAATTAATGGCTAACAACAAGATCTACAGGATGAGGAAGTTCTTCATGGATGAAATGGGAATGAAATTCAGAATGGAAAAGAGAGTGGAAAAGTAGAATTTGATGAAACTCTTGCAAAGTTCAGGTTAATGACTGATGCTTTTGTTCATTGTTATGATGGGAAATATTTTAAATAGTCATCCCAGAATAAAGATTTTACTATGATTTTGAGAGCATCTTCTATACAGTAGGCTTTCTTAGATCAAATAAATGAAGCAAACAATTGTGAAAGAGCTAGCAATTTTGAATTTGAAACAATGGTGTCTTATGTATAGACTCCCCCTGTGATTTTCTCCTAGAATAAGGTATAACAATTTAAATTTGAAACAATGGTATATGAATAACTATTTAGCCTATTTGTTATGCTACAACAATTAACTATAGGTTAGAACATTTCCATATCAACATAAAATAGTAGGTGCAATTCATCTCAAACTCTGTTGTGGTAATTGCTTTGTAAGGAAGTTTGCACTCCACGAAAATTATTTGTGCACATCAGTATGTTGGTTATTAGCTCGATCTCCTTTGTGATCAAAAGAATAGTGAAGTTCATTGCATAACTCATGACCATTTTGCAGTGCTATGATCCAGTGCTCTTTTACTTCTTACTCATTATGTTCTCAATCACCATGTGCAAATGACTTAGAGGACAAATCTTTGTCACCATTTGATAGTAAGTTTCATTGTTTTTGGATTGTTTGTTATGATTCAATCGTTGTTTGACAATGTTCTTCCTTTCTTAGTCCTATAGGACAGAGGACAATTCACAATTTTCAACTCTCTAACAATGATCACCAAGTGGATTTTTATTAGATATTGTAGTTGCAAGTTCCACTTTGGATCACCAAATCCTTCACAAAAACTTCTGCACAACCACTACAACACCGCACAATTGTTGTTGGGCCTTTACAGTGATGTGAATGGCTCATTAAGACCTCTATTCTACCCTATCCCACTCTTCTCTCTTCCTTGTTCCATCTTTGTCTAGGTTTCCCATATCATTGTACAAATCATAATCATACACTCTGTCCCACTCTTCTCTCTTCCCTATTCCATTGCCTATTAGGCTTGTCATCTCCTCATTCCTCCACTTTAACAGAGCTAGAGGAGTCTCACAAGGGAGATAACTCTACAAAACAAAAAAAAATCTTATGGATCATGTAATCTATGAAAAATAAGCTTTCAGTCAAAAAACTCTATCATAATGATCTATGTGTTTACCCTGTTGGAGAAAAAGATTCGGTCTTTTTTATAGTGAGATGTAGGATACACCCAAGAATAGATCTAAAAATATCATATTTTTAAACCTTCAGATCTTTGAGATCGTTGCAGATTTGATTTGTTTTTTGTACAGCTAGATGGATCTAAAAAACTGTTGCTTGAAAATGGCGTAAATAAAAATTTTATTTGTTCAGAATAATCTAAGGGTGCTATTTTTCACTTGCACAAAATTATTTTTTCTACCTTAAGATAACCATTAAAATTAACATTTTGTTAATCATTATATTTCGTTGTATATTTGTATTTTGTTAGATTGTATTGGATAGTTAATGGTTAAGTTTTTTTTTTAAATAAATTCAGCATAATATACTTCCCATGTACTTCTTTTCATCACTTGTAAATCTAAATTTTTGTTACTTTTTGTGATCATCAAAAATAGAGATGATTTTAGTCTCTGTGAAATATTTTCATGCATGTTTGAGATCTCTACAAGGGGATGAAAAAGGCCCTAGGGTTTGGTAGGGTTTTGAGTATCCTTATTGTTTTGATGGTAATGTTGTCGCTCAGTTCTCTCCTTGCCCAAATATAGTCACTTGAGAAATTTCCATGATGCTCTTGACTATAAATTACTTTGTTCTCCCTACCTTCTCACTATAGGTCTGATTCTTCACTCTACCAATTTCCCTTCCATCTTAATGTCTTTTCATGCTCTTGCATCTATTCTCTTATGAATTTATTCTTATGACTCTGAAAGTTATCACTAGGTCTATTATGACTGTTAGGTCTTTGAGGGTATATGATTTTCTACTATGAACTCTTAGATTGTCATAATTTTGATGATAATTCTCCAAGGATGTTTGCTCACTGACTTAACTCTTTGTATATTCTCCATTATGCATTGAAAATTCATGGTTTTAGTTAAGTATTTATTGGTGTAACCATTGCCATGTTTCTAGGGACTTTCATCCCTCTAGGATAGTGTCCTTATAGATCTGAATGTACTTTAAAAGGTGCCCATAAATATTGACAAGTTTTCATAAGACTGTTGTGTCAAGGTAGTAGATGGTCATGACAAGTTTCATAATACTGCCATACCACAAGAGCCAAGAAGACACGATGCAGTGTAGCAATCACATCTTGCATTACTGTGAAGGTCAAGCGATAAATGTGTGGTATGGTGGTAAATAAAATACTTCTCCCGCATCCCCATAAGAGCCAAGAAGACACTGTGTGGTGTAGTGGTAACATCCTGCATTACCACAAAGGCCGAGCAATAACAGTGTGGTGTAGAGGTAACATCCCTCATTATCATGAAGGTCGAGCAATAATGGTGCAGTGTAGCAATAACATCCTGCATCACCGCAAGGATCATGTCAAAATAGTGCAGTATCGCGGTTAAACAATAAAATGAAATATCACATTTCTTTAAGGCATTTTTTTGAAACAATTCACTTGCCTTGTGTATATTGCTTCCACATTTTCATGTATGTCTTGTAGGGCACTTGTAACTACAACATATGACAAAAAAAATCCCTACTGTTATGCTTTGATGGATATCCCTTCGTTATTACTATATATCTGATGTAGTGCACATTATTATATTGTAAGCATACTTTTTAGATTGTTTCATTTAGCATCACCAATATTATCCACAAGAACATTGTCCATGTTTAAAATGATGGAAATGGTTCACATCTCTCAGAACAATTTATCTTGCAACAATCTTGGAGATGAATTTAGATGCAGTGTGAAAAACAGAACATACTTGAAGGTTCTTAACAACTCTAATAGTTGTACTAGGGGCCATGTTTAACAAACCAAATGCAATTGCTAACTTTTCACTATGGTGGAAAATAAATGATTCTTTTTTCTTCTATTCCACAACATTAAGTAAAAGTCTTGAATCTAGAAATACCTTGTTGCCTTCATTTTCCAAGCCAATTTCTCCAATTTTGCATAGATCTCCCATGTTTTTGGATGTGATCTGTCTCCTACACAAAAAAGCATGTACCATTTTATGCCCTTCAATCCAACTACATATAGGTATCTTTTTAATTCCTCTATCTTTCATCAATCTCCTTACTATTTGAACTTCACCACACCTGCCCACTTTTGCATAGATGTTTTGCAGAAGAACGTAAGTTGCAACATTTTTAGGATCCAACTAAAAAAGTTGTGTTGTTGGAATACTCAGCCTATATTCATATATGATCCATAGGAACCAAAGGTTTAACTGACATCTCAATAATAATGTTTAGGGTATCCTCAAGATAGCCAGCACGGGCATGAAGGTCAACCATGCACACCTAATGATCAACTATATATGTAATGCAATAAGGGTTACTGGCATGTGAAGTATGTGCAGCCCTCATCCACTAAACCTGCATGACTGCATGCATCTAGAACACAAGAAAATCTTACAATGTCGGTGTTCTAGAGTGCTTCATTAATTCAAATATTTTGAGAGCTTCCTTGTAAAATCCATTTTGTGCACACTCTGCAATCATATCATTTCATTCCATGAGATGACATCTCTTTGAGGCATTTTTTCAAACAACTCATTTTGTACTACATTTTGGTGTCAAATCTTTGGTAATTATGGTTAGTTTCATTACATTCAATTCTGAATTTTGGGAAATTATATACAGTAAATTATAGATTGATGGCTATTTGGATAGTGAAATTAGCTCTCTTAAAAATTAACTGAAATATCTAGAAGGATTATTTTAATTAAAGAGTATTTTGTAGTTATTTTTGTATAAAATGATTAACAATGATTTTACAATGTAGCTACCTTGATATTTTCATTCAAGATACAAGACATCAAAGTTAAGCACATACCAAGAAGATGGTACTCTACTTCAAACCCTCAATCTCACTTAGTTTAGTATGCTTACATGGGGATATTAAGGAAGTTGCTAAAAAATTAATATATATCATTTTTGTTTGTGAAGGAGAATCCTATGAGATTCAATATAGCAGTGGATCAATATCCAGTTTCTTAAGTAAAGATGATGTCACAGTTGGGAAACTTGTTGTGAAACATCAGGTTAGTAATTTTTGGATGTTAAGGCTTCCTAGTTGGATAAAGATCTTTTCTCATCAACATAATTTGGAATTTATGTATAAATGGATTCTTCCATGGTGTAGGTCTTTACTCAGACAACACATGAACCAGGGTTGACATTTTTGTTGTCTAATTAAGTTTGATGAAATTCTTGGGCTTGGTTTCCAGCAATTTTTTGTGTATAATGTTGTTCCAATCCGGTTAGTGTTGATAGCCTTCATTCTATAATTCCAACTTCATTCTATAATCTAAGCATATCACCTTTATTAAACTTTGAACAAGGTTCTAAAATCAAGGGTTCAATATGCATATTTTAGGCCTATGTTGAACACTTTGTTTAAGAAATTTGTTAACAAGGCTATAATTTTTTAATTGATTTATCTTTCTATTGTGTTTGGACTTTTGTAAACTTGCAATATACAATGCACTTTTATTCTTTCTAAATTGAGACTAATAGTATTTTTTTTGGTTGTATTGAGGCACAACTTCATTCATGGTAGAAAAGGAAATGTACCCTATTGTTCATATCAGATGGCACGTTGCATATAAAGGAGGAAATATTCTAGCTAGGTTATTGTTGACTGCATTAAAGGAGAGAGCTTCATATATGGGACGCGATCAACACTCTCCTTCTTGGATTCTACATGTTATAGCTTACTCTGGGAAAATTGTCCACGTTGTAGAAGTTTTAAGAGATGAAAAGGGCATGTGCTCACATCGAAGGGATTCAAACATGCATTTCCATCATTGCAGAAGGTTTTTGGAGAAGTTTTTTTCTTGCAGTCATTTCTGTGTAATATTGTAACTCAGATTTTTAGTCTTGTGACTAAAAATAACAATTGTAATACTTTATTTCTAAGTTGTAATTAGAACACCTTTCTTTTATTAATAAATTTCATTGATTTTTCCTTCTTAATGGTTGTCTTATTATGTGCAATTGATGATTGATGTGTGTTTCTATATTTTATGCTTAAATCCTCAATATCAGTTAATTAAAATGACTAAATATACTACTAATTGACATCAATTAATAATTAAATTGACTAAATATGCTACCAATTGATAGAAATCAGTGAACAGTGAATAAAAATGACTAAATAAGTGACCAGTTAACAACAATCAATGACTAAATATATTAGTGAATAAAAAAATGACTAAATAAGAGACCAGATTACAACAATCAATGACTAAATCAACAACTAAATAGGTGACCAGTTAAATATATCAGTGAATAAAAAATGACTAAATAAGTGACCAGATTACAACAATCAATGACTAAGTATCTCAATGAAAAAAAATGACCAAATAAGTGACCAGATTACAACAATGAATGACTAAATCAATTTCTAAATATACTACCAAATCGATCAATCAAAACAACCAATAAATGACTAAAAATGGTTTAGTCATCAATCTGGTCACATTATATATGACTGGAAATAAACTACTAATGGTCACATGACCAAGTTCAGTTATTTATAAGCAGTTTTTTTAGTAGTTTATTGTTGTTTTTGTACTAGTGAAGGGATACTTTTTTTGACACTATAGTTTTCCCCCACTTTAGTGAGAGTATGACCCCATGTCAAAATCACACTAAAGTAGACATTCAAGACACTTATGTATGCAACAATGACAAATATTCACAATCATACAACATAAAAGACCCAGAAAAGTCAAGCCTAGATTGTCCAACATGATGTGGAACACATCTAGACTATTGGTTTTGTGCTCACTCCAGGGTAGTGGAACCTCAAGCCATCCACTAGCTGAGTATCCCCCATGAAGGTGGCTTAGTGAGAAATTCATGCCTCTGTGTCAGCTCTCATTGTACTTACCATACCAAAGCTATCCCTCTGATAACTCCGATAGGGCGCCACTCATATTCTTGTTTCATGCTTAACAAGCTGTGTTATACTAAGCACTTATGCATATGGCAAGGCTCCATAAGAAAGCAAGGTGTGTTATGCTAGGTGGATTGAATTAGGGTTTCAAGCTTCACAAGGTCAACAAGTTGTGTTATGCCAAACACTTATGAACATTAATGCTAGTAAAGGTTTTTTTGTTCAAAGGGATTTTGCTTCGTTTGTGTAAGGTATTCTTCTTCGGGATCATCGTGCCTTATGTCTCCAAAAGAGGACAAGTGAAGAGTAAAATATTCACAACTTAGGGAATGTAGTGTGTCGCATCACCACTAAGAGGAAATTTGTACGCTAAGAAATATCACACTCTTGGAGGACATCAAACCCAATGACACCACCAATAAAAAGATGCATCACAAGAAAAAAGAAAATCACACCATGAAATATGCAAAATATCGAAAGATATTATCGATGTATTCCCCCACTTTAAAGCAGTTGCTGACACCATTGTTGTGAGCAACTTCTTTAAAGTAGCCAATGTTTACTCCTAAGACATGAGTGCTTATTCAGAAAGCCCTATGCCAAGTCATATGTTTCTGAAATAAAGCTACATCATGAAAAAGGAGGGAGGGGTTTCCCCCAAAAATACATAAGGGATCTATGGATTTGAGGTCAATATATTTTTACTACAATGTTGTTTAAGAGCATGGAAACTCCATCATTCCCCAAATACTCATAGAACTAGAAGAATGACACATAGAGAGCAAAAACAAAGAAAAATCATGCAAGTCAACATGGAAAAGACCTAAATGTCTCGACACTTTGCATCATCCCCAAAAGGAAAACACAAGTGAAAAGATGCTTACGACATAGAGAAGAATGTAGATACATATAGAGGAATGCACAAAAAGAGAGAAAGATACATCAAACGACACAACACAAGGGATCACATCATGCACATGCAATCACATAAAAGAAACATGAAAAATAAAATAACGTAAAAGACTAGTAAGGCACATGCAAGTCAACCTATAGCAGGTTTTCTACATCCCAATCTCAGTTGGTATATATGGAAGGTGGAGACAAAGGGACAACAACAAATGCCGAAACTAGGACAAGGCTAACTAACCCCTTGTCCCCACTAAGTGTAGGACAAGGATGAGTTGAGGTAAGTGATGATAATGAGCTCCTTACGATAAAAATAATGATTTTCAATGAATGTATAACATGTAATAGTAAGCATACTAAGATCCTACAACTATTACATGGCAAGGAGCAAGGATGCATGCTTTAAGGGATTTTTTTTATAATATCAAACTTCTTAAATATTCATTTTAAAGCATGAAACTCATTAGTATTATGTCCAAGAACTCTATGATATTGACAATGAGACATGTTTGTGTTCTTAGGATTTGGATTTGGATTTTCTCTAATGGGTGGTAATGTTATAAGTCCTTGATTTAGAAGCATTTGTAAGATTCTTTCATTTTCAGACATAGGACATGGAAATTTGATTTTCTTGAGTTTGTAAGGATTTTGTTGCTTGCTCGATTCATTGACTTGTTGAGGTAGATATTGAGGAGGACCTAAGATGATCCTATCATCCTTGTGAAGCATTGGTTGTTCTTTAGGAAGGAGGACACTTATGTCGGAAGGAGGATCTTGATATCCTATTCCTTTGGTTTGTTCAATAGGACTTTTCTCTAAAAGTTTATGAATTTCATGCTCATTGCTTATGTCACATCCATGGTTGGTTAAAATCTTAAAACCTTGGCTGTAAGTCTCTTCTAAGTTGATGGGAGTGTTGGTCACTTTCTTAACATAAGATGAATGACTACGCACTTGATTAGAGGACCTAGGTTCACTCATTGCTAGAAATTTAGGCTTAGTTTGTGACTAAATTTCAAGATGTAAAAGACCAAACATCTCAATTTGCATTGGTTGTTTCATGAAAGGATAAAAGAATGCATTATTCTCAAGATTGTTAAGGCAATCGTTTATGAACTCATGCATGCTAGTATCATCTTCTCCAATGATGTCAACTTCACGAGGACACTCATTAGGAGTTGGGTGAGCATGATTAGGTTCAATTGCATTAGGATCATTATCAAAAACATTACTTGAAACATCAACCAAGGAGAACAAAGACTTCCACACATTGCTAAAACACTTATCCATTTTCAATTTTTCAAACTTAAACAAGGTAATTTTTTTATTACACTATGTAAAAACCTGAAAATTATGTCATGTAAATGTAATTTTCAAATCACACAATGCACTAAATGTACCAAATTAAGCTAGATACAATGAAATTGATGAAATATAAACTTGACTATAACAAAGATCTAAAAACAACAAACAAAAGCACAAAAATGAAGATTTTAATTTCTAGAAACGTAGATTATGACTTGATTAGGGACTCACTCGCCGTATGGTGAATGGGTCCTAGATTAGGGTTTTGAAATTTATTTTTACAGATTTTCAAGTGTTTTCTAGTGGTTTTCAGATTCAGGTTTGCTTCAACAAGTTTTAGGTTGATTTTCTATAGAATGCAATGTGAAATGCAAGTGCAAAATAATGAGCTAAAAGACCTAGTTTGATATGCAATTTTGTTTCAATTTTCAAATGCAAGTTTATATGATGTAAATGATATGCAAGATGACTAATTTTTTTATATTTTTTTCAGATTTAAAGAATGCAAACAATGCAATCCTATAGCCTTTAATGAATGCAAACTAGACACCCTAAATGAGATCTAATTCAATGAAAATGGATGCAAATGAAAGCAAGATCTAAATATACAATGAAAAGGACTCCAAAAATTAGAAAACTACAATGCTCAAAAGGTCAAGTTCACCAAAATGAAACATAGAAAAAAGGGGAAGGTGACCCCAGAATGTAGGAAAAAGTGGTTCACCTCTCTTTTTCACTCTATTTCATTCAATATGAGGGTTACAATGTGCAAATTAGTTATAGAAATCAATCCTAACACAAATACTAGTAAAAAGGAAAGTTTCAAGAAGGTCAAATATTGTGTACCTGTAGAGTTATAGAAATCAGTCCCAACACAAATACCAGTAAAAAGGAAAGTTTTGAAAAGTTGGAAATAAATCATGTAGCTCAATTTCTATGATTTCACAACTTTCTTAGCAACTTTGACAACATTGACAACTTTTGCAATTTTTCTTTCCAATTGATCTTCAACCTAAAACCTAAAATCACATATCAAAGAGGAGAAAAATGTTGTTTGTTAGGGAATAGGGGTTTTCCTTGGTCCAAACCCATTTTGGTAATCAAACCTTGTAATTAAACAATGCATAAAGGACTGATGAATGAACAAATAAATGTCACAACTCACCAAACCTTAATTGAACCTTGGATATCAAATCTACAACTTAACATAAAGTGGCCTCAATGGATATAGATCTTGATAATGAAACTTGATTAGAAACAATGCCTTGAATATGCTTGAATTGATCTTCAATGCTACAACACATTAGCTCAACAACATGCATGATGCATTATTCCTTTGACATGATGAATGAATTTTGATTGCTGCAATAATGTTTTATAATCTACCCTTGAATGCCTTAGAAATGCTCTTGAATGCTCTATCAATGCTCTTGTGAAAATTGTTTGATCTCATGAAAGTCTTAGGTGAAAACATAGTGAAATAACCTTGTATTTATACATATCCTTAATTCCCCAAATTCAAATAACACAAGATGACATCAAATCTAGGATTTGAAATCATTAAAATACTACCAAAAACATGTCCCAAGGGGGGTTCCTAGGTCTAAGTGAGGACCCATTCACCATGTGGTGAATGGGTCCTAGCTCACTTAGCTAGGACACACTTCAAGAAATATGAAATGTCATGTAGAAATAGGGTCCTAAGACCTAGTGAGGACCCATTCGCCAAGTGGCTAATGGGTCCTAGGTCACTAACTTAGGACACACACCTTGTAAAATTAAGTGTTGTGTAATATCATTTATGAATGTTGGGTTTTATCCCTTGAAATTTGTAACTAATTAGGCTTGGATTTGAATTAAAGGGGATAATTAAGGAAAACTAAGCTCAATTAATTAATAAAACCCTAGATTAGTGTGAAAGTATAAAGATACACTTTACAACACCCTAAATAAGGCACAATTAAGTCCATTTAGTTAAATTGGGCCCTAAAATTAACGTGAATGTGTAAAACACATTACAACACTAAATTAAGGCATCATTAGACTCCTTTTATTATTAATTATTCCCGAATTAAGTGTGAAAAGGGGATACTTTTTTTGACACTACATCTAGACAAATAATATAGTTGCTTAAACTATAAATGAGATGGTTAAGGTTGTGTTCCTTAAAATAAACATAATGTGAAATTTGATTAATATGGAATTATGATAGATGATTACAAATAGAGAACAAATATTAGAAATTGAATTAGAGTGATGATATTATTGATGTCTTTCATGGTTGATTCCATTATCTTTATATTCTATAATTATTACAAATTTTTGGCACTAAAGTTCAAATTATCTTTTTTTTTAGTTACACTCTATTTCAACATTAATCAAAATCACCTAGAAGAATCATATTAAATAATTAAAATCTATTTCATCAAAAAACACTTAAAAATAAAATCTAACCCAATTTTCAACTTGAAATGAACTAATTTGTTTTTAAATACTCATGAATGAAACTTTCATCCTATAAAATATAGTGATCATTTTAAAAATTGGTGCAATTAGAATAACTCCTCTTACATAGTAATTTTTTAGATATGTAAATCTCCTTGTTCATGTAAATCCCTATAAGGAAAAAAGAAAAATCCAATTATAGGATATTTAAACAAGAGTTGCATTGCAATCAAGTCCTTACAACATTTGGTAGGGAAGTTTTGTGGAATTTGAAGATTCTTTTGTTGGAGTTGTCAATTGCATTATTATTAAATAAAACAATGATAATGATGTTTTTAAATTTTAATTTTTTTTGGAAAATGTCATCATCCATCATTGATCTATGTTAATACTTATTGACGACTCATGCAATGAAACATGACTATGTGGCTCGAGCTTTTAAAGTAAAATTCCCTAAATATAAATGTAATGAAAAATTAAAGTCTAAGTTTGCATTCTAATTTTTAGACTATTCACTTGATCCTTTTTCAACATATTTTCTAAATTAAATTTGACATAATTATCACTTTAAGTCTTGAATAATTCTAGTCTTTTAATGAGTTTCTTTCTTAGTATATGGATTCTCTCTCAAACCTAGCACCAAGGATGCTAATAATTGAGCCCTTAAATATCACACTCTTGGTATTGTTCTAGAATTATTTTTTTGTTGATGAATAAGTGACTATATCTATATTAATATTAGATAAAAATAAACATATTCACAATAAAAGGTTTGGGTGGTAGAAAGGCACAGCCCAAGAGTTACATGGGTAGAGCCTAGAAAGCATAAAGTCACTTGGGTCATGCCCAGAAAGCATAAAACATTACAACAACAATAAAAAAGTCACTAAGTGGTCATGTCAGTGCCAGCAAAGGGGGGGAGGTCCTTGTCATCTGGCCTACCCCATACAACAATGAGACCTACAGAGTGACGTCAAGAGGATCCTAGTCATTGTCATCCTTGTCTTTATCTTCTCGCTAAGGAGAGATCGCCAAATCCAAATGCGGGAGCCATTTAGAAGTATCAGTCGACCAACCAAAACACCTCTAGGAGCTCTACCAAAAGGCCACCTAGAAGCACCATCGCCACCTCCTCACAGTCCTCCAGAAGGCCACCCCACTTTAGCCTGAGGAGGAGAAGAGGGCGACCACCTGCGAGGATGTGAGTTGCAGAAAGGAGAAGCCTAAGAACAGGGGCGAGCCTGAAAGTCCCTGGCAGAACCACTCCTCTGTTGGCCCTGAGAGGAAGTGAGAGAGGGAAGCACATGAGCCATGATGCAAGGGGAATTCCCCCAGTGGTTCAAAAGCCCTTGCAGATGAGCCAACTCAAGCGCAACTTTATTGGTTTGCACTTGAATATGTAATAACACATTAGAACAAATAATGGCTTTAGAATAAAGAGAAACATGTTTATCAATTTTTCTATGAGAAAAAATGCAATAATTTCTATCTTTCCAAATACTAAAGAGGATTTCCACCTTGAAAGTGTGCCAAATATGGGTATACTTAGAGGGGAGCTAGGGAGAGTCTCCCAGCAACACCATATTCCAAGAGAAAGGCTCCGACCGAAAGGGCCAAAAGAAATCATGAATCCAATTCCACAGCTACTGAGCTCTGGTGCAGGACCAAAAGAGGTGCTTACAAGACTTATCCTGCCCACAAATTGGGCAACGAGGGTCTTGAACCCCCAAATGAGAAAGCTAAGACCCCATTGGTAAGCCTTGGAAAAGAATACACCAAGTGAAGTGGGTGATATTAGGCTCAATAATGATGCCCCACACAGAAGAAAACCTTCGATGAACAGGCATTGGGGAGTGAAGATGCCACCTCTGGTTCAAACTATTGATCATTGGATAATGAGGCGAAAGCCATTGATAACCAAGTTGAGGCTTGTAGTTCTTGAACGGGGTGTCTAGAAACCACTTCTAGTCTTTCCACCAAGGCTTAGTGGAGCGAATACCAACTTTGTGAAGGATATTAGCCAAAATGGAATTCACTAGACCTTTGAAGGTTTCACAGACATGGTTCTATAAGCTAAATTTGGCTTGAAGAGCTCCCCACATCATAATGCCCATCGTGGATCTAGATAACAAGTCTTGAGGAGTTTGGATGCCCTTTTTGTGGAATCCAAGAGCCTTAAGCCAAGGAAGATTGACTAGAGGCTGACCCATATTAGTAAAAAGAGGAGACCACCAGATATTCTATTGATTGAAAGAAATCCCATCTTTGAAACTAGTGCCAATCCATCGAAGTTAGTGATTGACAGCCTCCAAGGAATGCCTTATGCTTTTGGCAACAAAAGTGTCCATAATTTGAACAGGCTCCTTCATAATGCGAAGGGTGTGAAATCCAATACCCTTCTAGGAAGGTCTTTGTGCAAGATATACCACTGAAATACAATGCTTGAGAAGAATTTTCTAGGCCTCATTACCATTGAGAGAAAAAATGATCCATTTGACACATAAAGTCATCCCTTGCCTCTGAGTGGAAAGAATGCCAAGCCCACTAGATTCTCTGGGGAGGCAACAAAATTCCCAGGCAATGCAGTGAAAGCCTCTATGAGGCTTAGAGGAGGCCCAAAGAAATTCTCTGAGCAACTTTTCCATCTTTGCATAAGAGGCCTTGGAAGGGTCCCAACACAAAGAATAGTACACATGAGTCGTTGCCAAAATTTTAGAGCACATCTGGAATTTACCAGCTAGAGAGAATAGCTTGGTGATCTAGAAAGCCAACTTCTGCTCATTTCGAGAGAGAACCACTTGCCATAAGCCTAAAAAGTGAAAGGGGTGCCAAGAAATATGAAGATTTCCCCTTGAGAAATCCACTTCCACCCAAATTGTTGAATCCAAAGAGGGTTGGGAAGAAAGGACTAACGGTAGGAAAGAGTCTTGTGCCATTGGATGGCAGAGCCAGAGGCCAGACAAAAGGTCTCAAGACAACTGAGGGTAGCTTTGACATTATTCTCTTCTTCCAACAAAGTAAGGAAGGAATCATTAGCAAAGTGGTCATTAACAAGCTGGTTAGGAGGACAATACAAAACTGTGAGCAATTTCTTATTGATATAAGATTTAATTAATTGTTTGTTATAATGCCTCAAAGAAATGTGTTTGCATGGAATGCTATGATTGTAGGATATGCACAAAATGTGTTTTTTTTTAAATCATTTAAAAACTTCCAAGAAAATGTAATTGATAGGTGTAAAGCAAAATTCCATAATTTTTTCGATCATCCTGCCTACTTGTATGAAAATGGGAGATTTGGAACAAAGTATGAACATCTATCAAGGGACAAAAGAAAAAAAAATTTGTTAGATTTTATAGTTACAACTACCGTGGTAGACATGTATGCAAAATGTGAAAGCATAGAAAAGGCATATGAGTTGTTTGATGGAATTCCTCAAAGAGATAGGGCCTCTTGGACTATAATGATTGCAAGATATGCATAGAATGTATTTGCTTAAAATATTTTAGAAAATTGAATCTACTTAGAAAAGTGTTTTCATTTGATTTAATATATGTTAAAAAGGGCCCCTTAGTTTTCAAGTCATATTTTGACTACATATTTTTCAATTCATGAATTTAAACTAGATGAATTCATGAGAAATTTCTATCTCTATGACTCAAATCCCTATTTTGTCCAAATCTTGAATCGCTGTAAATAATTAAAAAAATAAAGTTTCTTGAAAAATGTTCTATAAACAAATTTTGACTAGAACCTTATCAACATACTACCAAAAATTAAATGTGACAAATAAATATTTATAGGTCATTTGTTATCTTCTCATAAAATCACAATGATAAGGTACAAATGGACAAAAGAAATTACATGATTCAAAATTATAATTTATTTTCATCTATTTTCCAAATCATGGTGATCGACTTTGGCACTGCCTAGGAGAAGTAGAAGCAAAGGCAAAAGAATATAGAGGCAAACTTGAGAAGCTCTTTGGGAAAGAACACAAATTTGCACTGTTCATTTCCACCATTCTTGTGCATCCAAACAATCTTGATTCATTAACATGGGGGGAGGTTATTTTACATTAGTCTAATTTCAATGATTCTATTTAAATGCACATCAAACAGGTATTGAATAGTTAATAGCTCTCTCACATGTGAAGTATTTGGGTGACAAACATACTAAATAATAATGATATTTGACATCAAGAGAGTTACAAGAGTCTATTAATTAATACTTACCTAAATGTGCATAGTGGTGGGAGTTTGTGGGAGTTTTCTTATTCTTTGCATCTATTATATTAATGAAATGGTTTGTAAAAATTTAAAATCACCATAAATATTGAAGTAAAGTGAATGGGAATTGAAATCAAACAAGTGGAGAAGTTGTTGGCTAAAGAGTCAACATATAGTTTTCTTGGGAAAAAATGTGATGAAAGTGAAGGGCATCAAACGCCACCAACACAAATCACATGAAAATGACAAGCTTGAAATTTTTGTTACACATTTGCAAATGCACAATTCTTAGATAGAATAGTTGTCAACAAAGGAATTTTTGTTAAAAAGTAACAATGTCAGTGTCTCGAGCTCCTCATGGAAACCCTACGTAGGCGGCGTCCCATGCTTCTCTGTCGCAGGGAGCTTTTGGCATGGGCGTTTGTGGTAGGAATAGCTCGCAGAATGATGGCGGTGGTGCGATAGATTCTGGTTCAGGGCCTGGCAGTAGTCGTTGCAAGGGCAGCGACCATTTGGTTGTGGCCAGACCTTCTATGCGGCTCCAAAAAGGGAAGGCTATGCCTGGAGGGTTCGTCCCTGTCTCCATTGTTGTTTCAGTGGATCTAAAGGCAGAGACGGAAGAGGAAATAGAGGAGAACATCTCTAAGCTCTCCGAGACTGGAGTGATCTGTCGATTCAAGGGCTTTTGGCGCAATCTCCCTCAGCTGCATTCTTGGATTTCTAAGGAATAGCAGCCTCTAATCTCTGGTAAAAAAAATATTTTCCCCATGGCTAAGGGGTTTTTTGTGGCTAAGTTTGACAATGCTCAAGACAGAAACATTATTCTTTGTGACAATTTTTTTAGCTAGGAGAATAAATTTATGTTGATGATTAAGCTTTGGCATGCTGATTTGAACCCTGCTTCTGAAACTTTTAGCAAGATCCCTATTTGGGTACGGCTGCCTTACCTTCCCCTTCACTTATGGTTTGATCCCCTTTTGGAAGAAGTGGGTGATGCCCTAGGTGATTTCTTGTTGGTAGATGCTACTACTTCTGACATACTTCATTCCACCTTTGCCCGAATTTTGGTTGAAATGGATGTTTCAAAAGGGTTGCCTGCTGGAATTTTAATTAAAACTTCAAAGGGTTCTTGGACACAATCCTTGGACTATGAAGGGATTCCCTTCCGCTGTAGAAGATGTTTTAAAACAAGTCACGCTGTTGCTCAATGTGGTTTCAAGAAAAATGCTTCAACTTCTTGGTGGAAAGGTGTCTCTCAACAGCATTATACGGTTGAGAAGAATGTTGATCAACATAGGAGTTTTTCTGAGGTGGTTGCCTCAGATTCACAAGCTCATGAGGTATCCCCTTCAGATGTCTCTTCAGGTGGGGTTGTTGAAACTGAACATCTTGTTGAAACCCTTATTGTTCGTGAGGTGGCTGCTTCTGAATCTCTGGGTCTTGGGACGCCCCCTCCGGTTGTCTCAATTGGCGGGGTCGCTAAGGCAACCCCTATTGAGTCATTGGCTGCCATTTAAGGGGAATGTACTTCGGCTTCCCTATCTGGTGGCTCTTCAGAAAAGTCTTTATTTGTGCTAAGGAATCAAGATGTAAATACTTTGGCTGTTGGTTTTCATCTTCATGAAAGGAGCGAGTTAGCGTGGCACGGTAAGGCGGCGCAAGTGGAAGATGGCTAGATCATAGTTAAGGGAAAAAAAGATAAATCCTCTCGGTCATCTTTTGACATGACTCTCCACTCCCACAAGAAAAATGTTAAATGTAAATCTTAATTGGTCTTGTTTTGGAGCTGGTCTTTTTCGCTGGCTGCTTGTTGTCTTTTCAGCAACCTTGCTCTTTTTTGTTAAAGGGTTCCGGGTCCCTTCAAAATCTGTTTTTTCCTATGTCAAAAACAAAGGAATTTTTGTTGCCAGTCATTCTACACTTTTCTATCTATTAAAAATGTATACACTAAAATATTGGGACATTCTCTTACTTTGAAATCTATCTTCATATGGAGGAATGAGTCTAAACTAATACTTCTTTGGTTGAGAGCCAAGAACTAAGAGGTATCCATTTTGTCAAAGTTGTTGGGGTCATGATCTTGACCTCATCCCTTATTTACCTTACCTTTGAGGAATTTGAACTTTGATGGATAGTCTAAAGAAGGAATATACCATCACCTTCACCAATAATACTAAAGTAATTAAACTATATACCTTTGATAAATTGATTGATTTTCATATGTCGAAGATTGCAAATAAATTTAATTAAAAATATCTGCAAATTGGATTGGCTGAAAAAGCAAAGAATAATCTTGATTTAAAAGTTGGGTGGACACTAATAAGGAAATAGGAGGAAGACAAGGGGGAAAGGACATGTCCCTCACCAAAATCAGTTATTTGGAAAAAAATATTATATGCTTAGATATTGGTGCATTCTCTTACTTTGAAATCTACTTTCATATGGAAGCACGAGTCTAAACTGGTACCTCTTTGCTTGAGTGTCAATAATTGAGAAGTATCCATTTTGTATCATAATCTTGACTTCATCTCTTATTTATTTTGCCTCTAAAAAATTTGAACCTTGATAAATAGTGTAATGAAGAAATATATCATCACCTTCATGAAATGATTAATTTTATATATCAAATATTACAAAGAAATTTAATTTAAAAATATGTGCAAAGAATAATCATGAGTTAATAAGTAAATAGGATGAAGATGAGAGGATGAGGACACCTCCCTCACCAAAATCAGTTATTTGTACAAAAAGATATAATTGTATTCTGCACAACAAACAAACAGAAATCATATAATCTAGATCGTGTCAAGCAGGGACGTAGCCACCTTCGATCTCTAATCTATATAATCTTGGATCGTGTCGACGTGGGACGCAGCCACCTTCGATCTTTAACAGAAGGAATTTAGAATAGGGGAACCTCAGCTAAGGAAAGATCGGATTTTCATGTTGGATTAATAAGCCTTATCAAAATCCAAAGCCCTACATACATGTATCTTCTCTGTTATTTTGTCAAACTCAGTTGCCAATTCCTCTAGGAAACAGAAAGGAAAACGATGGGAACGAAAATGGGAATTTCTCAATACATATCAGCTGCAAGCAAGGCCTCAGCAATACTATGCATCTTAATGGCAGGACTTATTTTGCCTCGTTCCTTGCAGCCAAGAGATGGCTTCTTATCATCGTTCATCTGTCCTCTATTGAGGGAAGACAACTTTGTGTTTCCAGAGGAAGCATTGCCTACCAAGTCCGGATATCTAACTGTGAATGCAGCATCCAGAGCAAGAATGTTCTATGCATTTTATGAAGCCACAGAACCCACTGAATCCATTGCACATACACCAATAATCTTATGGTTACAAGGAGGCCCCGGTTGCTCAAGCATGATTGGCAATTTCTATGAACTTGGGCCATGGAGGGTTTCCTCAGACCAAAGACTCTATAAAAATCAATCACCATGGAATCAAAAGTTTGGGGTTTTGTTCATTGATAGTCCAGTGGGTACGGGCTACAGTATAGCCGAGGAGTTTGAGGACATTCCTGTTGATCATAACCGGGTAGCAGAACATCTGTTTGAAGCTTTGAAGGAGTTTTACAGCACTAATGGGGAGTTCGAAAACCGGGTCTTATTTGTAACTGGTGAGAGCTATGCAGGTAAGTATGTTCCTGCATTGGGTCATTATATTTTAATGAAATCTAAAATGGGCCGAGCAAATACAATGAAATATAAAATGGGTCTAAGTGAGGATGAAGAATTGAATCCATTTGCTGATGGTGGTATGAACCTTCCATTCAAACTTGGAGGGCTTGTTATTGGTAATGGAATGACAGATCCAGAGATTCAGGTTCAGTCCCATGCTAATGTGACATACAATTTTGGACTAATTGATAGAAAACAGAGGAGGCATATTGAAGAAGTGGCAGAACAGATTGTAGGTTTTATTCATAAGCAACAGTGGTTCGATGCCTACAAGGGGAGAACGGATTTAATGGACTGGATTGAGAATGCCACTGGTATTGCAACCCTTTTGGATGTGAGGAGGAGTGTCCCATACCATTGTTCCCCTGATGGAAAGGAATTCCTTGCCCCCTTTTTGAATCAGAAATCTGTGAAGGCTGCTTTGAATGCTGAGCAGAGTACAAAGTGGGTTTCCTGTAATCCCAGGGTCCGCAGGGCTATGGCAAATGATACAATGAAGACTGTGAAATGGATGGTAGACAAGGCATTAGAGGAGGTTCCTGTTTTGCTGTATCAGGGCCAGTATGATATCAAGGATGGGGTTGCAAGTAATGAGGAATGGATGAGAACACTAAGGTGGAGAGGAACTTACAAGTTCTTTGACACAGAAAGAAGCTTATGGTATGTGGGTGATAAACTTGCTGGTTATTGGAGGTCTTATGGAAATCTTAGTCATGTTGTGCTTCTAGGTGCTGGTCATGAGGTTCCAGCTGACCAAAGTCTTCGCTCTCAGAGAATGGTTGAAAAATGGATGCAGAGCATCTAACTTCTTCAGCACAGGTGAGCAATACACTCTTACAAAAAGTGGCAGAGCCCAAATTTAAATTGTAGTGTTGAAGTTAGGATTGATGGTCAGTATGAATTTTTTATCTGTTCGTGAGATACACTATCACTGTTTGTAGAAATAATAAGCTCTCTTTTGCTATGAAAGCTATCCTTTTGCATTCATGCTGTCATCATTTTCTTCATAAAGGGTTCAATTTTGAGTACAATACTTTTCATCATTGCTCTATATTTGTGAATGGAATGGAATATTGAATGTATGAGAATTAACCAGCTTTTTAGAGTGTCTTCTAAGAATGGGTATTGTGCATCTTCTTTGTAAAATTTTCTATATTGTTTGTGAATAAGTTATATTAATGTTTTATTTTACTTGTATATATTTTGTTTATATCTTGATTGACTTTGTGCTATTAAGATTTTGAATGTTAAGCTTTGTATTACTTATATACAAATTAAAGGCTTATTTTAAGCTATTTAGGTAGTCCTTTATATTTAGTTCACAATGGATTTCCTTTTGCCTTCCCTTTCCCACTTCAATTTGTATCATTTTTCTCTTTTGTTCTGTTCTTTTAGAACCCTAAAAATTTCACAATACAAAGGAACTAAAAATTCTAAAATACAAAGGAACTGAAAATTTCCAACCAAAATACAAGGGAGTTGCTCCTATCAAATGTAGTGAAAAATCACTCTCTTTGCAATAATCTATTTCAATAATGTTAATAATTTTTGGTGACTTTATTAGGGAATGGCAATGCTTTTATAAATTTGGTTGCATATATTCTATGGGGTAACCGTTCTAGACCATTGGCTTTGGATCAATGCAATGAGGTACCTTTAGTAAAAAAATTCCAAAAACATTTAGGAGATCTCTTAAACTACAAATGAACACATAAAGTTAGGCATTATTACATGGAAGATCATTGGAGTTGCTCACAAAGATACCCTAATATTTGTTTTTTTTTAACTATAGTTATAATGTTTGGTGATTGGTTTCAATATGTGAACAAAGGATGCATTTTAAACTAGAACATGACGAACAAATTTTCAAAAGGATTCATTCGTAAGATCATTGGAGTTGCTCACAAAGATATCTCAATATTTGTTTTTTTTTAACTCTAGTTATAATGTTTGGTGATTGATTTCAATATGTGAACAAAGGGTGCATTTTAAATTAGAACAACACGAAGAACAAATTTCCTAAAGGATTCATTCATACAATCATTGGAGTTGCTCACAAAGATATCTCAATATTATTTTTAAACTCTAGTTATAATGTTTGGTGATTGGTTTCAATATGTGAACAAAAGATGCATTTTAAATTAGAACAACACAAACAACAAATTTTCATTCCAAAATCCATCAAGTTTGACAAAATTCTAATAATATACTTTTCTTATTATCTAAAACCCTACATCTTGAAGTCAGGTTCATATTAAGCTACAAAACAAAAAGCAATAGAAATAGAAGATAATTTAATTCTTTTTCACAAGAAGTGAAAGACCCATCAAATGATTTTAACCAAATACTTTATTTGAGGCCGCCACTAAAGAAGTGATATTTTCTTGCAAGCATTATTCTTCTTACACACTACAATGTCCCCAAAAGGGAAATCTAAAAGGAAAAAATTAGCACAAAAATATAAGATGTTAAAACTTATTACATGTTCTATATATTAGTGGCATTGAATTTATTCATCTTGAGTTTCAACTAGATGTGATGCTCAATGAATTTTTGCACGTGGTTCACTTTCCATGCTACTTTATCCAAGACCTAGAAGAGTTTGATTGATTGCTTTTGTATATAACCATTAACATAAGTTGTTAAAATTTATTACATGTTTTATATATATTAGTGGCATTGAATTTATTCATCTTGAGTTTCAACTAGATGTGATGCTCAATTAATTTTTTGCATGTGGTTCACTTTCCATGCTACTTTATCCAAGACCTAGAAGAGTTTGATTGATTGCTTTTTTATATAACCATTAACATCAAGGAGTAATGTAGAATTAGGATCTATTGCTATTGAAAACAGTATTCCATAAATAAACACCCAAGAAATTGAAATCCTATGCCTTATCCAATGTAAACATGTGGGAATTTTCACTAGTCAAATGAGATCATTATTGAGGAACTCATAAGTGTAATCTCCCATCAAGAAGGTTTGGTAAGGTCAACTTCTACATTTTCCTTTTGCACCAATATCAATATGAATATTTTATTAGGTGTTTTCATGATCATAAATAGAAGGGGTCTCCTTACTTTTATGCCACTTCAATCCTTACACGTCTAAAAAAGAAGCATCAACTTTAGAAGCTAATGGCTTTTATAGCACGAGAAATAAATTTATTCTTTACTCCAAAGTAGTATGAACATGGTTTATGATTTATTGCACTAGAGGTGTATTATCACTAAAAATATATGTCAAAAATTGAAATAAATGAACATGGACTCATCATGCTTCTTCAATTAATGCATATAGATTTAGAATATTCAATTTTTTAAGGATGATGAAGATGAGAATAAAATTGTTTCAAGCAATTTCATGAGTTAGATTCAATTTTTTTCTCCTTGAAAATGTTTTTTTTGTAGGGGTCCTAATTATGAAAGAATCTCTTTCAAGACATATCTCAAGATCGAGGCATTGGTCTTCATGTGTAGAGGTGATGATAAGTCTCTTCCAAGATACATATGCATTATCTTCAAGTTGATTATATTTCCATATATCTTGGTACAAAACCTAGGATTCTCATTTCCTTAGTGTTCTTCATACTAAATGCCTCTTTTGTTATCATGAGTTTTCCTTCATAGGTAGTACATGTCCCTTTCATTTTGAGTTTTATTTTGCGATTTGAAATATTGATGCACAAATAATTCACATTTTTCTTTTTTCCAAATTCTTTATGAATTGTGAAAACTTGATGTTTATCATTGATATAGTAATATTTATAAACAAGGGCATCCATCATAGGAAATGACATGCTTCTTTTCCACTATAATTCTAATGGTGGGGCTAGTATGACTTTAGTTACTTTATGGAGTTTGTCCAAATGTCCCTCAAAATCTTGTCATACTCCATGTGTTAACAATGTGAAAAAAAAATCTATATACAAAATTCAGTAAGTCCATAAAAATCCCAATTCTTCATTCACCACCCTCAATATCCTCTAAAATTGGCTTAAGTAGAATTTGGAGCCATGTATTCACTTTATAAAGTTTTTTATGTCCATTTAAAATCTCATTTATTTTCTCAAACTCAAGAAAGAACACTATTTTGAACATGAACAATTGTCCTAGATAAATGTGCTAGGATATGAAATAATAAAAGTTGGAACTACAAATGTGATACTAAAGATGTTATTGGACCTTAAGGACTTGATTAGACAAATGTCTCAAATTATTCAAACCAACTATGTACCATTTTGTTTCAGATCCACAACTACAAACTTAATTTTCACACTTGCAAAAGTGAACTCGCACATAGACTTGAACATATACTCATGGGAGTGAATCAAGATAAATTTGGTTGTTTCGATTTGTCCACCTTGATCTTCTAATGTCTAAATCTTAGTAAGGATTGACAATGTTTAGAAATATTTTTTGTGGAATCTATTGAATTGTGAGGGTCATATTCTCCTAAGTCCAATCCTTAATAACTTTGGGACAATGAAATTGAAGACAAGTGAGCATACAATGGACCTAGGATGATGCATGTTGATGCAATGTTATGATAATTCTATTATGAATGTATCATGAGTGTTCAATGAGAGTGTTCTTTAATGATTACTCAATCATTTCAAATGAATGGGTGAATGTCTTTAAATACAACACACAACTCAACATAGCCATGCACTAGGTTAGATCACAATGGCTAGTGGAAGGGAAATCGTAGGATTTAATTTGAATTTGATATTTAAAAGTTCAAGATTTAGATGTGCAACTATGAAAATGACCTGGATTAAGTTCACACTTGAAAATGACTATGGAAGCATATGATGTTTAAGGGGAGACAACATATACATCAAACTTTGAGACAACATACACCATGTGCTAAGATGCAAATGTTAGAACAAGGTATAGAGGAGAGGACATAGTAGTTGAGCATCTTCCAATAGTTGTGATAGCATTTGTTGATCTAATGCTCAATATATTTAGTAACACTAGTAGTTGCGACTTTAAATCTCTCAGTGTTGATCATGAATACTCATAATTGAATGAAATGTATTCCTTAGATCTAAAATGCAAAAAATCATGTGATGCCACATCAATGCACCAATAAAACATTACTTAGTGCAAAAATATTATAATTTAGTGCACAACTATAGGTCTACCCTTTTTTGGGAGCTTTTTTCGACACCTCAACAATTAGCATGTCAATGTGGCATCATATTTGATGATGTGGACTTGAAATCTTAATTATAAGCAAGGGTCTTGCCAAGAAACACACTGTAATGGAATGGTTTGAAATTATCACATGAGATTTTGAGAGGCATAAAATTAGAGTGCTCAACTACTGAATCCTCTTCCCTAAAAATCCTTTGAAACATAAAAGATTATAGAGTTTTATTACATATTGCAATCCCAAACACCTTTGGTAGAAATGTATTGCAAAGTATAGGAGCACAAAACATAATAGACTAACCATTTAGAAATAATAGATTCTAGATATTCTTGAAAGTTTGAATTGAGTTTTGTTTGAACTATGTAACTTTTTTTCATGTAAAACTTGGCATAGCACCTCTCTGTACCATAGTAAGGCCTTTAGTGAGACTGGCAGGTAATATAGAGAACATGTACCTCGCTATAATTACCATCTAAAACCTCAATATATATTTTTTAATTCACCTCTAACAATGTAAAAGACATTTGAGGAACCCACTGCTTCCACATCGGCGTTGACATATGGAAACACATATAAGGTTATGGACAGTCTCTGAAGCATAAATGATAGATTTGGGATTTAAATGTGAGCATTTGGACAAAAGTATGAACAATGATGGAAGTTGCTGCTACATTGGTGGAGCACAGACAAAGTTCGTGAACTATTTGACATAATGCCTCAATAGGCTGCAATGATTGCATGTTATACGCAGAACGGATTATTTGAAAAGAGCCTTCGAAACTTTTTACAGTCGACAAGTGTAGATTAAGGCACTCTGAAACAAGGTGTTGGTATGCATCACAATGAAAAGTATAAAGGGATTTCGTCCAATGTATTAACTGCAACTGCCATGGTGAAATTTTTTTAAAATATGAAACTATAGACAACAATTTGATAAAATGCCTCGAAGGAACGTATTGTAGGCAGACACGTACATAACAGGTTTATTGATAAAGCTTCCGAAACTTTTTAATTAAAAACAATTGACACCCAATTTGTCTAGCTTGTATGCAAAATGTGGTATCATAGACAAGGCACATGAACTGTTTGACAAAATGTCTCCAAGAAATTTGATCACAGGGCATGCATGAAGGAACAAAATGCAAATTTAAAGCTTTGGAACAGAATATGGGAATCTTTTAGTGTTAAAGGATAGAGGATTGTCACTGTCTTGTATTTGCAACCGACCTGATAGAAATGTGTGCAAAAATGCGGAAGCACAGAAAAGACATGTGGACCGTTTCACATGTTGAACAAGCATTAGAAACATTACGTTTGATTACAGGGCCATTTTGCAGCTCGATTTACCAAACATTGAAAAAAATTACAAAGTGCTATTAGTCTTTCCAATCGAACTCATTTTCGTGGAAACCTTAATTGAAATGGAAATAAAGTCAATATATTTTTCTGCAATTGAACATATTCTTTACAGTATAAAGCAAAATACAATCCTCGCTCTCTGCTGATGAAACGCCATTTCCTCACTGTGGTTTGGCAGGCATCAACAATTTTAGACGTAAACACAAAATGATCCCCTCGTTTCCACAAGTGGACTTGAACAACAAACCGAAGGGCTTCTTGGCTGTAACCCTAAAGGAAACCTTCCAACATCTTGTACTTCTTTCTTGTCTCCCCCAAAAATAATTCAATACATTATTTTACAATTAAATCCGTTCCAGAGTTGGAGACATGGAAATCCTATTTCTCAACGTCATCTGGAAAGCTTTCGCGACTCCTCTCTAATTTCTCAGCTTACAGAGAAATAACAAAGCAAATAATTAATTGGAACCCCAACAGCTGAGATACATGACTTGTCGCAGTGCCTCCTCAGACTGCTTTCTTCTTTGGCAACGAAGATCGACGGCTTCTTCAGATTGAGCTTTGCGTGAGGAGAAGAATCCAAGCGCTACAGAAGAAGGTTGAGCAGCAAAAGATAGAGACGAAAGCTTCAGCTTTAAACCCTCTTCCCTCAAAATCCGTATAAAGTCCTTTGAACTCATTTTTCCCTTCTCCTTTCTCAGATGAAAAGCTTGATAACAGATGATATCTGCATTTGGATAGCGAAAATGAGAATATGAGGAAGATTAAAAAGAGTGAGTTGGGTGCGACAAAACCAGTGGCTACCCTCAGTTCCACTTGAATTCCCTTTCTAACGGCGTTGTATACGAGGAATTGAATTCCAGTAGTTTTCCGACATGACAAGAAGCTAGCGGAATTGTAATGTAAGCGGTTTTCCGTAGGGCTCGGATTGGTATAAAGCACATCGTTTTTAAAAGTATTCTTTATTGAACAACTCAGCTAAGGTGATTTGGTTTGGGTGTTCTATATATTTGTACCCTAGAAAAGTCTCTTAACTTTTCTCATTAGTTTTTAACCTTGTTGATAAATATGTCTATTTTGCTTTACTTTTTTGGTTGTAGATAAGATTATTTTGAATGTTTTTATCTTTAATTCACTCTTCAACTCATAGTCTTATTTATTTTTTTGGCCTATTTCATTTCTACATGGAGACATATCTTATTTCTAATGCATAAGCATTAGCACATGCACTTCTTTCCCCTAGATAGGAGTGCATGTAGTAGTGTCTATCACGTTCAACTTTTATTTTTCTTGTCTAAATGCTCACTCTTTCACTCAACATCAACCCTAATTTTCCCAACAACTAGAAATGTCTTTACATGTTTTATAAAAAATATAATTTAAAGGAAAAAAAATAAAAAAATTAGCACATAAGAAGGAACACTTGCACAACTTGCCTCACACATTCTAACAAAGTTCCCACAAATGTTTAGGTATTGTAATAACTTTGTTAGAGTTCCACGTTACACACATCACTTCTTCACACTTGCACCTATTCTCTCACACGCCAAACTTCTACAACTAATTGTTAAGCAATTATGCAAATATCTTATTGAGGCAAATTTAAAAAATGATTTTAAGGCATCAATTTCCAAGTAAAGTAGGTTGTGGGTTTGATGCAACATTTAGGTTTGCTTGCAAATTGAAATCGCCCTATTATTGGAACCTCACATAAAATCTCCAAAGATTAGTTGCAAATGCTATAGTAGCACTATAGCGATACTTTAGCAAACTCTAATCCCTCTAAAAATCAACATGATTATGATCCCCAAATGGAATAACCCAAGCTTGGAAACAAGGGTTCTCATCCTTGATCTCAAATATGGAATTCAAGAGGATTTTCGTCTTTACAAATCTTAAACAAACCAAGATTTTTGTCCTTGGATGACCTAGATTGAACAAACTACTCAAATCTAAAAATATGCAAAGGACGACTTCAATGATCCCTAAATGAAAATAAGTGGGGCCTCTTTGATATACCTTTTCAAATTGGGCCCTTGGGTCCTAAATTTCTCTCCAAGTATTTAAAAATACTTTTAATTATAATTATAATTATAATATTAAGTTGTCCTTAAAATTAAAAATTACTAGGCCTAACTTAAATAGTATTATTATTTTAATCCAAAAAGACAATTTTCCCTTCCTAGAATTGCTTTCCCACAAGCAATTGCTAACCTAGATGATGAATCATGTTGTACTTCCCATAAAATCTAGATCATGTTCCTATCAAATGACACATCTCCTATTAGGTGAGGCGACTCCTTAAGGAGATCAATGAGGAGATGCATGATTATACTTCCCCACATTTAACCTAGATCAAGCAATCAAGGCAACCAACCCTCCATATACTCCTCTTTGACATGATGATGAAAGAAAATATCCACAAACTCCTACAAGACCCAAGGTTGCCAAATGTATTCACCTCCATATTTTTGTTGGTAATCTCTTGCACAAATATCTACCTTTGGAGTTACTCTACTATGCTTATGTTGCACCAATTTGGTATTTACTTGAACTTCTTGTGATGCTCATAACTTCTTTAATAGGAAGGATATGTCCAAGACGATTTCTCCTTAAATCTATTTGGTATTCTTTACTCGATCTCATATTTGAAAACACCTATATGGCTATATATGATGTAATGTAATAATTGGGAATAATGATGATAGCGAACTCAAAGCTATAAATTATGTGGACACTAGTCTTTGGCATGTTCCTTGTACAACATAATTATAAAATATGAGCATCACTTCTTCCTCTCACGCTTGGTTTAGAGTCTTGTGAAAATGAATATAAATTTGAGATTCTTTCATCAAACTCACTAACATCCTTGAAGTGCCTTTATGTTATGCCAACAACTTCCTTTATATAAAAGGTTCCTTGAAACACTACCTCATTTTCCTTGGATTTTGACCATGTTATGCTCAAAATTATGCTCATCTCTCCTAGATTGTTGTTATAATAATTACCTTGTGTTTCCAAGATTCTTACCATGATAGCCAAAGCTATAAATTTTGACAACTGGCATGGATTAGATTGTATGTGGGTCAGAACATGATTATAATAGTCATATGTTACTCAAAATTTCTTCTTAAATAATAATTTTTAGGCTAGAATACTTGCAATTAGTGACCCCAATAGATGAGACCTCCTACACACAACATCAAGCAAATAAATTTTATCCAATACCTCCAACTTACAATTCTCCTTAGTAAGATCGTGGTCCCAAATCTGACGAGTAATGGAATCCAAGTGGGCTAGAGCGGCCTTCTTTTCCTGAAAGACATTACCAAAGTGATGACTATTTCACCTTTAAAACATATATATGACATATTGAAGCCTCTTGATGAAGGTATACATAGCATTTCCATGAGTCGGCTTCCCCATTCGCCACCAAATAGGAATAAGGTCATGAAGTGACGAATCCTGAAGCCACATTAGTTGGAATCTAAAAGATTTCCTTTTAGAGTATCTAGAAAAGCAAGCAAAGAACTTGATCGGCCAATAATCAGATCCTCTCCAATCTAAAATCTCTGAGCTAGTCATCCAAATTTCACCAACCCAAAATTTGGAGGCAAAAAACCTGTCCAACCTTTCAGAAATAACAACTTCCCCACTTCTCCTATTATTCCAAGTAAATATTCCATTATGAGTTTTGATATCAACCAACTTCAAGAAAGCAACATTGTCCCTCAGCAGCTCTGAAGAGAGATCCAGATGGGTGATGCCACCAGACTTCTCCTCGAGCGAAAGAATAGCATTGAAATCCCCTGCCAAAATCCAGGAAAGATAAGGAGCAAGAGAGCACAAAAATATA
Organism: Sequoia sempervirens; assembly: GCA_007258455.2. Taxonomy (NCBI): domain Eukaryota; kingdom Viridiplantae; phylum Streptophyta; class Pinopsida; order Cupressales; family Cupressaceae; genus Sequoia; species Sequoia sempervirens. The sequence goes on from VDFB02239974.1 coordinate 236,403, forward strand.
ACATGAGAAAAAGTTGAGACTTACCAAGGAGATCAATAGGAGCATAGATGTTAGAGAGAAGAAAAACCTCACTAGACTCTAGGCAAGAAGTAGTAAGAGAAATAGATTTCCTACTAGAGAGCCACCAAATAAGATCCACTTTATGTGGTTCCCACAAACAAGCAACCCCCTCGGAGCTACCATGTGCCCCCACACATTGACATTGACATCTACCCTAGATCTTAGAAGCCAAATTCAACATACTATCAACATACAACTTAGTCTCTTGAAGAAAAATCATGTTAGGAGAATGAACCTAAATCAGCTCTCAAATAGCCTTTTGTCAAGGGATATTACATTCCAAGATAGCACAATCATCTCTGAGGTTGGGAAAAGTGAGAATAAATGGTTCTCACCGATCCAGACTCCACCAAAGTCTCACCAATTAACTTTACCTTCTCTTGATCCTTATTTCATCCAACCTTAGGGGGCTTCTCAAGAGCCCCTTTTTATAGGGGCTTTTTGTTATAGGCCCAAGGTAGAAGGAGAAGCTTTACTTTTTCTAATGCCTACACACTCTTTCATTGCACTAGGGATAGAACTAGGAAGATTTGATCCATCTTTAACCTCAGACAACACAAGAGCCCTCACCTGCCTTAGAGAAAAGGTAGTAAAATCTATGTCCATCTGAGCATCCTGATCCCCCAACTAAGAGGAGATGAGATTAATGTTTGTCTGATTATCTAGATGAACCTCATCTAGCACACTATTTGTCACTTGCATACCCATGGGCACACCTTCCTCTTGAGCCAATTCATCTAGGACATCAAATCTATTGAAGGTCTCCTCCTCCTATCTATCTCTAAGGGTTTGCTTTTGGCCCCTCCCTTTGTTACAAGACTTAATAGGAACAAAACCCTCCTTATCATCTAACACCTCCTGCATTGGAGCTTTCCCTTTATCTTTCTTTGATGCAATATAAGGAGCATTACCCATACCAACAACATGAGTGACCCTAAGACACTTCCTCTATAAGTGGCCATATTCATGGCATATTCGACACCAGAAAGGTAATGCTTCATAATCCAATTGTTGAGTCCATGAGGAAGACCCAAACACAAATTTCCACAAAATCTAGTAGTGAATTATTTAAGTTAATTTCAACACACACTATCGCTTCTCTAAAACTCCAGTGCTAGATGTGAAAGACTCACCCAAACAGGAACCCTAGAGGGGAGCTCCTCTATAGGGTTGAATTTAACATGCCATGGTTTAATGAAAAGGCCCAGGTGATTGTAGAAATATGGACCACCCTCAAAAGCTTTGTTTTTGTTTGATAAACAAGAGAAATCTACTATGAAAAAATTATTAGCAGCCAACATAATATCAAAGTCGCCTTCAAGATTCCACGTCCTTGTAACCCACAATTCTAAAAATGGGAGTGAGATCCACATCCCCATAAACTTGCAGATTAAAACATGGTTGCTCACATATTCCATATCATCAGCCATTGAATCACCAAAATTGAGTGGTCTTGAGAACATTCCAAACAACCATTCACTTTTTACAATTTAAACCCACCATTCTTTGAAGAACCCTCATCATGTTTAGCAATATTTAGATGATTAGACCCTCCATCCAAAATGGGAGAAAAAAAATCTGACCTATTCGAAGCCAACAAAGTGCCATGCAAGGAAGAAAACTAATCCCCTTGCATGCACCACAACACTCTCAAAAGGGCGAAAGAATAAACCACATCAAAAAATCCAAATGAAGGAGGAGCCACACCTCCACACCAGGGAATAACCAGACATAAGGAATCAAAAATGCGGGAGTAAACAAAAAAAAGAGAGCCCATGCCTCAATCAACGACCTCCCTACAATGCAAAGCACACAACAAAGGAAGCACAACAATAGAGAGTATAGAAATAAAACCCATGAGCCCCCTTGACCACGGCTCCAGAATGTAGATAGACGCCCCTCATATCAGTGAAAAATTGCACATGCAAAGGATAGAGCATGGCTAGGGTATCGAAACCCTAGCCCACACCCACACAGCACAGTTGCTCGTCATCCCTTCACATAAATATTTAGCATAAATGTTAAATCAAGTGAAGGATCGATGAGAAACTAAGTAGGTGAATTGAATCTAACACTTCTAATGAAATATAATGGAAATAACATTAATTTTATGGGATATACTCATCTAACAATGTAATTAATTAAGTAGCATGAGAGGAAGAAGATGCTTCTCTAAAATACATAACATACATAAACTTGTCTATATAAGCTTGTGCATAAGAATCATCACAATAATCCTCCATGGAATCTCTAACAACATGTCTATGATCCATAGCAAGAGGATCTTATTGATGATATGGATTGACATTCTTATAATAAGAAGGAATTGGATCTGTTATAGGCCTTTAAATTTTTATTGGGAGGAGAAACCAAAGGATTGACCCTATTAATCACCCTCTATATGTATTGTATTATTATTCACCAAATATTCCACCTTATCTTTCAAAACCATACAATATTTAGTATGATGTCAATTAATCTATAAAATTATAAGATGCATCCTCCTTATAGTTGCTAGGTAGCCCTTTTTTTGGATCTACCTTACAAATAGTTAGAAGAACAATCAAATAGTAGATAGTAAAATTTGAAGCATAGTGCACAAAGGTTATTATAACTTATTAAACTTTCTAAAATTATAAGGCTTAAAGTACATGTTGAGAATATTAGCCACATGATACACATTATCCTTTTCGTCTTTAGTATAATTACACTTTGAAAAATTATTAGACTTTTAGAACTTGGAAGTGTAAGATGTTTGATAACCATGATAGGATGAACCATAATTAAGAACATTAGATCTAAAAAAAATTAATTAAATGTTCTTCACATGAGCACAAATATCCACAAAAGAAGCAAAGTATTAAAATATGCATTGTCTCAAAGAGGTGGAAAGAATTCCTTAATAAAATGATTTGCAATTCATGATAATGAAGTTGATGGTGTAACTTTGAAGATAACTACCAAATTATAATAAAATATTCATGTTTTTTATCTTTAGGTCCTTGGACGCACTCAAATAAATCAACAATAGTAGTCTTTAAATCCATGTTAGCTTTTAAATGTGAAGGAATTCTTTGGCTAGTTTCAAAAAATAATGAATAGATCCATTAGGTAAAGACCACTCAACAACATAACTTTTTAAAGTGTGTGTGAATGAGTTAGCTAAGACCCTATCTTAATTCACATAATCTAAACATGTAGTAATGAAATATTTCAAATGTGTATTAGGGTCATCTTTTCTACTATAAATTTCAAAAAGAGGTGCCAAAAAAAAAAAACTAGGTAAAAGATAAGTACCAATCTCAAATGTAAGGGGTATAATTTATGCTTTCACATAGTCACCTTTATCTTTCCTAGAAACTTTACACTCCACTCTATCTAGGTTTTGAATAAATGCATTCTATGTAGAGACAAGAAGGACCTGAGACACAAAAAAATGGACATAGATAGGCTAGTTGGAAAAATAGTGATAAGGCACAAACATGACCATAGTATGAAGAATGTAGTGTGGTATGAAATAAGGAATAAAATAAGTATGGAATGAAGTATGTAAATATGAATAGAGAAACAAGAGAAGGAATAGTAGAGGTTGGAATGAAACCAACAATAGAAGAGGAAGATACAACACTAGTGATGCAATTGAAATGGTAAAAGAAATACCAGGACCATGTGTAGTCATGGCACTAGTAGGGATAGCATGAAAAGTAGGTGAAATGGTAGTGGGATAGAAAGAAAGACGGAAAGATGCGGAAAATTTAAGATATGAAGTGGGAAAAAGAAGGGGCACCATCATAGTAGAGGGATAGGTCGAATCAAATGATATAACCTATTTGGTCAAAAATTTAGGTACAAAGATGATGCACTATTCAAAGAACTAGAATTAATAACTTTGGCATCAATGCCTTGGAGCACTTTCCACCTAAGTGGCTTATTAAGTAGTAAACCATGAAAATCTTGAACCAATTTGTAGGACTATTTGCTTCAACTAAACTAGCAAGCTCATGGGTATTTTTTTGCTATTTCAAATATGCTTCATGATCATAATCTTTAACCTCATGCTCAATAGTAGTATGTGTGAGAATATTATTAGGAACACCATCCTTGCTATATTAAGTCATTTGAGTATTCAAATGAGGGTTTCTTATTAATAAAATTTGAGGATGTGGATGAGATATTAACATGCAAACAAGTCATGAAATCCTAAAGGACAAAGAGATGTTAGGTCTAATATAAACTTAAAATAAAATCAATGTGATTAGATCTAATAATAAATCGGCACATAAAACCATAGAGGTGAAGAATAGGAGTGGGTAGGTTGAGTGAAGCAAAATCACACAATTAAGCACAAAATACTTAAGATATAGCTTTGAAACCTAAAAAAAGGAATTAAAACCCTAATGGGATCTAAACATATAACACAATAAAAAAATAGATGTAAACAATCTAAAAAAATAAGGATAAACCCTAAACTCTAGGTCATATAAGAAAGTTGGGTTCACCAAAAATGCAAGGGAAAACTAGCCACTTACATAGCCAACTAAGCTAATAAATAATTAAAGAAAATATATATTAAACAATTGGCCAAGATAAATGTGTTGGGATAGGAAATAATAAAAGTTGAAACTTTATATGTGATACTAAGTTGGATTCTAAAGATGGGAAGATGATACTAAAGATGTTATTGAACTTTTAGGACGTTATTAGACAAATGCCTGAAATTCCTCAAACCAACTATTTACGAATTTGTTTCCGATCCACTCCTACAAACTTAATCTTCATGCTTGCAAAAGAGAATTCGTGCACATAGACTTGAACATATACTCATATGAATGAATCAAGATAAATTTGTTTGTTTCAATTTTTCCACCTTGATCTTCTTGTTAACTTAGACCGACTACCACTACACCAAAAGCCTAAGTTGTCAGTGAGGGTGACATCAGAGAGGTTAAGGGGTACTTATGAGGGTTGAGGGTCCCACGTGACAACAGTTTACCCCCTCCCCCCCCAATTGAGAAGTCAATAGACTCAGTCAACTGCAAGACAAAAATAGTGTCAATAGTTGGAGTCGAACCCTCCCCAGTAGAGACGCCAATTTTGTTAACTCAAACCAACTACCACTACACCAAAAGCCTAAGTTGTCAGTGAGGGCAACATCAGAGGGGTTAAGGGGTATCAATGAGGGTTGAGGGTCCCACGTGACAACACTTCTAATGTCTAAATCTTAGTAAGGATTGACAATGTTTAAAAATATTTTTTGTGGAATCTATTGAATTATGAGGGTCATGTTCTCCTAAGTGAAGCCCCTAGGATGATTGGTTTAATAACTTTGGAACAATGGTTGAAGACAAGTGAGTATACAATGGACCTAGGATGATGCATGTTGATGTAATGCTATGATAGTTCTATTATGAATGTATCATGAATGTTCTATGAGAGTGCTCTTTAATGATTCATTCATCATTTCAAATGAATGGGTGAATGTCTTTAAATACAACACACAAATCAACATAGATAGGCACTAGGTTAGCTTACAATGGCTAGTGGAAGAGAAACCATAGGATTTAGTTTGAATTTGGTAATTAAAAGTTCAAGATTTAGATCTGCAACTATGTAAATGACCTGGGTTAAGTTCACACTTGAAAATGACCTTAGAAGCATATGGTGTTTTAAGGGGAGACAACATACACCCTATGCTAAGATGCAAACTTTAGAACATGGTATAGGGGAGAGGACCCAATAATTGAGCATGTTCCAATAATTGTGATAGCATTTGTTGATTTAATGATCAATATTTTTATTAGAAAAACACTAGTAGTTGTAACTTTAAGTTGTTAGTGTTGATCATGAATACTCATAATTGAATGAAATGTATTCCTTAATCTAAAAAGCAACAAATCATGTGATGCCACATAAGTGCACCAATAAAACATGACTCAGGACAAAACTATTATAACTTAGTGCACAACTATTGATCTACCCTTTTTTGAGGTCTTTTTGGACACCTCAACAAAAAGCATGTTGATGTGGCATCATATTTGATGATGTGGACTTGAAACCTCAATTATAAGCAAGGGCCTTGCCAAGAAAGACACTGTAATGGAATGATTTGAAATTATCACATAAGATTTTGAGAGGCATCAAAATTAGGGTGCTCAACTACCGAATCATCTTCCCTAGATATCCATTGAAACATAAAAGATTGTAGAATTTTACTACATATTGCAATCCCAAACACCTTTGCTAGAAATGTACACAAAGTATAGGAGCACAAAACACAATAGACTAACCATTTACAAATAATAGATTCTAGATATTCTTGAATGTTTGAATTGAGTTTTTTTTGAACTATGAACTTTTTTCATGTAAAACTTGGCATAGTACCTCTCTCTACCATAGTAAGGCCTTTAGTGAGACTGATAGGTAATATAGAGAACATGTCGCTCGCTATAACTAGCACTTGCACCCAGAGGAGGTGCAAGGAATACGCCGATAGAATTTTATAGTTACAAGGAAATTCCTTTGTCATGTAACAAGAAAGGAAAGGATATTATGATATCCTTGAGTTGCTTTGTAATGTACAATGATTGATATTTTACAACAAGTAGAAGCAACAAAAAAATGAAAATTCCTTTGTCATGTAACAAGAAAGGAAAAGATATTATGATATCCTGGAGTTGCTTTGTAATGTACAATGATTGATATTTTATAGCAAGTAGAAGCGACGAAAAAATGGAAATTCCTTTGTCATGTAACAAGAAAGGATATTATGATATCCTGGAGTTGCTTTGTAATGTACAATGATTGATATTTTACAGCAAGTAGAAGCAACGAAAAAATGTCCTGATATTGATCAACCAGGCGGTACAATGCTTAGCATACATTAGATATGAAAACATGTAGGAGGACTCTCTTAGATGAATGCAACAAGACTAAACACTACACCCTGGATGCTCTGCTTCAACTGTGAAGATAGATGTATTTTACAACAAGTACAAGCAAGGATAAATCTTCTGAGCAACAATGGCAAGACCGTAGGCAATAGCAGCAGCAATTGTTCCCTCTTCAATAGAGGGAAGAGACGCATTTGACAGCAACAGTTGGTTCATTGATTATTCTCATTACATTCAATACCCTCTTCAATAGTCAAAAGAGACACTTGAAACGTTGGTTCATTGATTATTCTCATTACATTCAATACCCTCTTCAATAGTCAAAAGAGACACTTGAAATGTTGCACCTCGAAGATCAGAAATCAAAACATTCTTCGTAGGAAGGCAGCAGCAGTTGGTTTATTGATTATTCTCATTACATTCAATACCCTCTTCAATGGTCAAAAGAGAGGCATGAAATGTTGCACCTCCAAGTTCAGAAATCAAAACATAGGCAATGGCAACAATGGTTCATTGATTATTCTCATTACATTCAATCCAACAATGACACCAGTTCTTGACTATACTTCCAAGGAAATCCTCGACAAGATCAAAAATACCCTCTTCAATAGTCCCAAGAGACACATCAAATGTTCCACCAAGATCGAAGATCAAAACATTCTTCTCACCAACAGAGGTAGCCTTCTTGTCAAGACCATAGGCAATGGCAGCATTGCTCTAGAAACAATATAAGGGTATTAATTGTTGGCTTGCAAGCTATATAAGGGAGTGGTATTTCTCATTTCCATAGACATGGAGAGATTAACACAAAATTTCATCGTTCAATTTTAATTTTACTGTGCATGTTGAAAATCTGTGGAATAGTTTGAAGAAACCTCCTGATTTAGGACCTATAGAGTTCATATTTCTTAAACTTTTACTTTGTGGAATGCATGAAAAATTGTGAGATGTTAGAGACTGATGAAAAAGAAATATAGTAGAATTAGATAAGGGCCTTAGCTACAAATGGTTAGGTTTAATAAAGAAGTTTACACACCAAATAACATCTAGGGTCCTTAAGACAACGACTGGGAATTCTAATTGGGATTGCATACATAAGCTACCTGACCACTCTCAATTTTGGCAATTAACACTTGAGAGACAACCATTTCTAGTACATTTGCAAGGCGTAGAGCTATATTAAATATTGCTTCAATTATGTGTGAAAGAATATCCTATAGCAGTTCACATCACTTAATTCGTCTAAACAAGAGTTAGTTGCTTTGCACAAGCTTACAAAAATGGAAATTTCCAAGCAACAACATAAAGTCCAATTAAATTATAGGAGAATCGGCATTTCTCTTTCAATTTGGATTACAGGAGCAGGTAGAAGATACAATCTATTATGCATATATATCAAATCATATACCCTCCAAAAGCTCTAATAAAGCAATCACCACAATAAGTTTTAAACAATCCCACATGTAAATAAGCAATCTTAGTGCTTGATTCAAAGTAATTTTTGTTTCAGACTAATTAAGGATACTTGATATTTTCCAAGATTGGAAATAGCCGAATTTTCACAAAGTCAGAAACTCAATTATATGCAAGAAATTAAAAAAATAGTAAAGCGTCATCAACTCAGATCCAGAAAATCTGTCCGTCTGAAACTTGCATAATTAGAAAGATTGATGTCATGGACAAAAGCAAAAAAAATTATAATCATGCACCATTCAAAGATTGATATTTTCCAAGCTGCAACAATCCGTGTGTTTTGTCTGTTGAGTCTAGACACGAAAAGCGTCAGTGCCATGAAAGATATTGCCATCATTTCCATGCTTTAGATCCATATGGAGAACATTTGTGTGGAAATGAGCATGCTTGCCCTGAGAAATGCGAAATTCCTAGAATATGTTAAGTCACTCTACAAAGCTAAAGCATCCAACCCCTGTGTTACGTGTTGCTGGCATTTCTTTTCCATAAAAGTATCTTCACCTTTACTCCTCAGTGTGTTGTTTATATATCCTTGTCCTAGGTTCCATATAGATATTTTGTGTGGAGTTTCCAACCTGAAACCTAAAGTGGGCATAAAGAAGAGAACCCAAGCTGTGAAGCAGTACAAGGGTGTGAGAATGAGGAGTTGGGGATCATGGGTGTCTGAGATTAGGGCATCCAATCAGAAAACAAGAATATGGTTGAGTTCATATTCAACTGCAGAGGCTGCTTTTGAGAACCCTAGTGTAATTTTAAAAACCGCAACAGAAAACCTGACAACCGTGGATACTTTGGGTGAAGAATAGAGGGAAAGGGGCAAAAATATTATATTTAACGACACTGAAAAAAATTCTGGGGCTAAGTTCAACATAAACCATCTAAAGACATACCTCGACTAGAATATAGTTCACTGTGTCATTTTGAGAGAGGAGATGATGCAGGTGAAACCAAACGCATTGGGACAAAAAAATCAATTTTAACTGTTTGAATGGTAAAAAAATATACCAGTAGAAATTAAATGAAAATCAATTTTAGCTGAGCCAGTCTATTACAATCAAATTTGTTTCTTCCAAATGATCAAGCCGCACCGCAAATACTATATTACAATCAGACCTACTTAAAAAAAAATCAGTACTACTATGAAACTGGCTGTAATTTCCCTGAAGGTTTTATGTTTACTTGAACCAAGAACATGCAATATAAATAGAAGTGAATTTGGTCACTTACAACAATGTCAAGTCGATTTATTCTTGACAGAAGAGGGATGTCCAAAGAGCTCGGAAACACCATCTAGTAGTTGTGCTTTCTGTAATTATATTATTATACAGCTGCTCTGATATAATTTTTTTGATACCCACCTCGTCTGATGTAAGATACACTTTCTCCTCGTTTTCTTCTTTGGGCTTGATAGTTTCTAAATCCTGTAAGCTTTCTGGGCTAAATTTATCTAATTCTCCCTTGCCCAAACTATGTTCAGGGGTATTTTGGTCGTCTGCAGTAGCAAATTATCTACCAGATTCAAATTCTAGTTTTGCAGGACTTTGCTGCTCCATACCTCAGCTGTTACATTGACTAATGCATTCCTGTATCTATCAAAACCTAACCAGACCAGTCGATGTTAGTTCAATTCTTCCAAAAGAACAAAATAAAGCCCCATAAGACCCCACCCTGACTAATAAACATGAAGATAATATAAACACCAATACAACAATAGAAAGAACAGAAAAGCAGTCTATTACTTATAACCCGTTTCATATTTTACATCCACACAAAGATAGAGCCATCAACCTCTTTACATCATATTTCTCCACCATAATCCATGACTTTATTGTAGGATGTAATTAACATTAAATGCATAGATTCTTACAAATTTTCCACTCTTTGACAGACCCAAATGGAAGTTAATCTTAGAAGGAAATTAAAGAACAGCTGCCCCACATCCCTGCTAAAGTAATTCATTTTGAGCTATCAAAAGCTCAGTTTACACACCTCTTAGCTGGACTGAATTCACTCTCAAATAACTAATGGACATAGAACAGAGGTAAGTACAGAAACACAAACAGAAGACTCACAATCACAGCCCAGATATCCCATAATAGCTCAGATACTAGACAATGGATTTAAAAAGCACAAGCAAATACCTTTCTCTCCAATGTAACCTCCCAGTCTTTTACCCTTTTTTGTGGATCGTCCAACACTGCAGAGGGATTCAATGTTCCGGGAAGTAAAGCCCTTATCATTGTTAAACACCAACAGAGTAGCAGGGGTGTGGAGCAAAACAAGTGGGCATTACCACCATCTCAGCACGCCAGGTGAAATGCCATGGCTGTCTATGGAGAAAATTTTAGGCGTTTTATATGATTGTCTATTTGTTTTATTTTTAAGTGGCAGAAAATTTGTGAAAAAAACCCTGCATTAAACCTAACCCCGGCCAGAAACTAAGCTTATATGGGAAGGCCTTTGTTTGGTGTCCCCCTGAAATCTAAGCGGTGTGGAAACCCTATCCCTTCCAACGTAGAAAAATGACAAAACTGCAGCAAGAAAAGCTCTTCAGAAATAGCTAAATACCAAACAGCAAAACAACAATCGAAATATACCAGTATGTATTCACCAGGTATATTTGTATTATTGTCTGTACTGTCCATTGCAAGCGGCTTTGAGGTGGCTTAACAGTCTGAAGGCTATTTATAGCAAACATTGGCAGTGATCAAGCAGCTCCACAGCAGCTTCAGGAAAGTGAATCCGATAGTTTCAGCGACAGTGAGGTGGGTTTACAGGTCGCTGCCAGCAGGGTAAAAATTAGGGTTAAAACCATCCACCTTACATCGCTCATTGAATGCTTGCAGAGAGATAAACATTGGTTTTATCCGTGGGCAATGTTTCCTGGTGTTTGCAATTTTTCCCGGCGTGAGACAATTTTTCCCCGCGTGAGACAACTTCCCGGATGGAAGCTCTCACAGAATATAGCCTATCAGCTAAATTACCATCTAAAACCTCAATATATATTTTTTAATTCACCTTTAACAACGTAAAAGACACTTGAGGAACCCACTGCCTCCACATCAACGTTGACATATGGAAACACAGATAAGGTTATGGACAGTCTCTGAAGCATAAATAATAGATTTGGGATTTAAATGTGAGCATTTGGACCAAAGTATGAACAATGTTGGAAGATGCTGCTACTATGGTGGAGCACAGACAGAGCTCGTGAACTATTTGACATAATGCCTCAATGGGCTGCAATGATTGCAGGTTATACGCAGAACGGATTATTTAAAAAGAGCCTTCAAAACTTTTTATAGTCGACAAGATTAAGGCACTCTGAAATAAGGTGTTGGTATGCATCACAATGAAATGTATAAAGGGATTTCGTCCAATGTATTAACTGCAACCGCCATGGTAGGCATTTTTTCAAAATATGAAACCATAGACAACAATTTGATAAAATGCCTCGAAGTAATGTATTGTAGGCAGACAAGTACAGAACAGGTTTATTGATAAAGCTTCCGAAACGTTTCAGTAAAAACAATTGACACCCTATTTGTCTAACTTGTATGTAAAATGTGGTATCATAGACAAGGCACATAAACAGTTTGACAAAATGTCTCCAAGAAATTTGATCACAGGGTATGCATGAAGGAACAAAATGTAAATTTAAAGCTTTGGAACAGAATATGGGAGTCTCTTAGTGTTAAAGGATAGAGGATTGATATTGTCTTGTATTTGCAACCGCCCTGATAGACATGTGTGCAAAAATGTTGAAGCACAGAAAAGACATGTGGACCGTTTGACATGTTGAACAAGCATCAGAAACATTACTTTTGATTACAAGGCCATTTTGCAGCTCGATTTACCGAACATTGAAAAAAATACCAAGTGCTATTAGACTTTCCAATCGAACTCATTTTCGTGCAAACCTTAACTGAAATGGAAATAAAGTCAATAATTTTTTCTGCAACTGAACATATTCTTTACAGTATAAAGCAGAATAAATCTTTCCTCTCTGCTGATGAGACGCCATTTCCTCACTGTGGTTTAGCAGGCATCAACAATTTTAGACGTAAATAGAAAACGATCTCCTCGTTTCCACAAGTGGACTTGAACAACAAACCGAAGGGCTTCTTGGTTGTAACCCTAAAGAAAACCTTCCAACATCTTGCACTTCTTTCTTGTCTACCTCAAAAATAATTCAATACATTATTTTACAATTAAATCCGTTCCAGAGTTGGAGACATGGAAACCCTATTTCACAGCATCGTCTGGAAAGCTTTCGCGACTCCTCTCTAATTTCTCAGCTTACACAGAAATAATAAAGCAAATAATTAATTGGGACCCCAACAGCTGAGATACATGACTTGCCGCAGTGCCTCCTCGGACTGCTTTCTTCTTTGGCAATGGAGATCGGCGGCTTCTTCAGAATGAGCTTTGCGTGAGGAGAAGAATCCAAGCGCTACAGCAGAAGATGGAGCAGCAAAAGATAAAGACGAGAGCTTCAGCTTTAAACCCTCCCCTCAAAATCCGTATAAAGTCCTTTGAACTCATTTTTCCCTTCTTCCTTTCTCAGATGAAAAGCTTGATAAGAAATGATATCTGCGTTTGGATAGAGAAAATGAGAATATGAGGAAGATTGAAAAGAGTGAGTTGGGTGCGACAAAACCAGTGGCTACCATCAGTTCCACTTGAATTGCCTTTCTAACGGCGTTCTATACCAGGAATTGAATTCCAGTAGTTTTCCAACATGACAGAAAGCTAGCGGAATTGCAACGTAAGCGGTTTTCCGTAGGGCTCGGACGGCTGTAAAGCACATCGGTTTTAAAAGAGTGAGTTGGGTGCGACAAAACCAGTGGCTACCATCAGTTCCACTTGAATTGCCTTTCTAACGGCGTTCTATACCAGGAATTGAATTCCAGTAGTTTTCCAACATGACAGGAAGCTAGCGGAATTGTAATGTAAGCGGTTTTCCGTAGGGCTCGGATGGCTGTAAAGCACATCGGTTTTTAAGTGTGTTTTAAATATATTGAATGATGCAGATTTGAACTTAAGACCTCCCAGATGGGAGGCATCGAAACTGCCTGCGCTGTGTTCTTTATGGAACAACTCATCTAAGGTTATTTGGTTTGGGGTGGTTATATATTTGTACCCTAGATAAGTGTTTAACTTTTCTCATTTGTTTTTAACCATGTTGATAAATGTGTCTATTTTGCTTTATTTTTTCGTAGTCTTATCTATTTTTGGTCTTATTTCATTTTTATATTGAGACATTTATTATTTCTAATCTATTAAAAGCATTAACACATGCACTCCTTTCTTCAATAGGAGTGCATATGGTAGTGACTCCGTATGTTCAACTTTTACTTTCTTGTCTAAATGTTTGTTCTTTCACTCAACATCAACCCTAATTTTCCCAACAACTAGAAATGTCTTACATGTTTTATTAAAAACCATTTTAAGAAAAAATAAAGTATCTTTTGGCACATAAGAAGGAACACTTGCACAACTTGCCTCACACACTCTAGCAAGCTCTCAAAAATATTTAGGTATTGTAATAAAACTATTAGAGTTCCATCTTATGTTACACACATCACTTTTCCACACTTGCACCTATTCTCTTACACACACCAAGCTTCTACAACTAATTGTTAAACAACTATGCTAATATCTTACTAAAGCAAATTCCAAAAATAATCCCAATACATCGATTTCCAAGTAAAGTAGGTTGTGGGTTTGATGCAATATTTAGGTTTGCTTGCAAATTGAAATTACCTTATTATTGGAACCTTGCATAAAATCTCCTAAAAGTATTAGCAAATACTATAGTAGCACTATAGCAATATTGTAGCAAACTCTAATTCCTCAAAAAATCAACACAATTGTGATCCCAAATGAAATCACCTACGATTGGAAACAAGGGTTCTCATCCTTGATCTCAAATGTGGAAGTCAAGAGGATTTTCATCCTCACAAACCCTAAACTAACCAAGGGTTTTTTTCTTTGGGTGCCCTAGATTGAACAAACTACTCAAATCTAAAAATATGCAAAGGGTGACTTCAATTATCCCCAAATGAAAATAGGTGGGCCTCCTTGATATACCTTTTCAAATTGGACCCTTGGGCCCTAAATTTCTCTCCAAATATTTTTAAAAACTTTTAATTTTAATTTTAATTATAATAATATTAAGTTGCCCTTAAAATTAGAAATTACTAGGCCTAACTTAAATAATAATATTATTTTAATCCAAGAAAAATAGTTTGTCATTCCTAGAATTTCTTGCCCATAAGCAATTGTAAACCTAGATAATGAATCATGTTGTAGTGCCCATAAAGTATAGATCATGTTCCTATCAAACGGTGCACCTCCTATTAGGTGAGACAAGCCCTTAGGGAGATCTATGAGGAGATGCACTTCCCCACCTTTAACCTAGATCAAGCAATCAAGGCAACCAACCCTCTATATGCTCCTCTTTGACATGGCGATGAATAAAAATATCCACAAACTCCTACAAGACCCAAGGTTGTCAAATGTATTCACCTCCATTTTTTTTGGTGATCCCTTGCACAAATATCTACCTTTGGAGTTACTCTACCATGCTTATGTTGCACTAGTTTGGTATTCATTTGAACTCATCCTTAAGATCTTCTTGTGATGCTCATAACTTCTTCAATAGGAAGGATATGTCCAAGAAAATTTTTCCTTAAATTTGGTTGGTATTATTTACTCAAACTTATAATTGAGACACCTATACAGTTGTAGATGATGTAATGCAATAGTTGGGAATGATTGTGATAGCAAACTCAAAGCTATAAATTATGTGGAAAATAGTCTTTGTCATGTTCCTTGTGCAACATAGTTCTAAAATATGAGCATCACTTCTTGCTCTTGCGCTTGGTTTAAATTCTTATGAAAATGAATATAAATTTGAGATTATTTCATCAAACTCACTAGCATCCTTGAAGTGCCTTTATGCTATGCCAACAAATTCCTCTATATAAAAGGTGCCCTGAAACACTAACTCTTTTTCCTTGGATTAGATTATATGTGGGTTGGAACATGGTTGTAATAGTCATATGTTACTCAAAATTTCTTCCTAAACAATAGTGTTTAGGCTCTAAGAATACTTACACTTGGTGACCCCAATAGGTGATACCTCCTACACACAACATCAAAAAAATAAAATAAATCCCCATACCTACAAATATATATCTACTTCATGACAAATATCATTAATCTAAAACATGAATTTCTCAAAGTAATCAATAGGAATATAGTATCAAGGCTACCAAACTGAGTTCCCTTACTCAAAATCAAGAATGTAAAGGCTAGAAATTGTTGGTATATGTAGCTTGATCATGCTCTGGGTTAAGTTTTTGTTCACATTTCTTGATGCAATTTCCCCCCAAATTAATTAACGAGGAAGTGCAAGTGGGTGGGAACCCCTCCAACAAGGTTCAGGGGGACCACCCCTTCAATAGGGGCTTAGGGGTGGAGCCCACTATGGGGTTTTGGAGGCAACACCCCCAACAAGGGCTTCCTCCAAAGCAAAAATTCCCTATTATTTTAATAAAGAAATTATTGTTAATTCCCAATGTAAAATTGGTTGAATTTATTTTTGAAACCGTCAAAACAATTAACAGTTTCTTGTTGCGGTTGGAATTGGAATGGGCGTATGAGAATGTGTTACTCGCAACAAAGGAAACCTATGAATTAAGTTATGAACAACACACAAGAGAATTTGATAAATCACAATTAAGAGAAACAAACATGTAGCAAAGCATGTGGGAGTGTAGCAAAAACATTGTATTGAGATTGTAGCAACACAAGGTGTATAGACAAAGCACATATTGTTTGGTATTTGCAATAGATTGTTGCAACTTATTTGTACTTTGTTTATTGTTGGAAGTTTAATAAAACTAGACTATTGTTGTTTGTAGACGTAGCCCAAAGGGTGAACTACGTTAATTTTTTTGTCTTTCATCTTTATTAATTTTATTTCTTTGTCCTTGTTATACCCCGTCTCTTAGTTACCAGGTTACTTTTACCTTGTAAGTAAATATGATGATAAATGTAGATTGTTACCTTAATATGTGTAATAGATGAATGAAATACTGAAATATGCATTAAGATGTTATTGGTTTTGAAGGAATGATTATGTTTTATACTGATGGAAAATGTGATGAATGAATATTAATTGGAATATGATTAATTTAATGCTTGGATGATGCAAATTATTTATGATGCAAGTGGATTTCATGTGAACAACTAAAACTAGTATGATGTACTAAGCTGAAGGCAGAATAGGTTCAAAACTCTAAAAGAGAGGGGAAGTATCACTCAGGAGAAGAACTTGGCCTGGTAACCCTAATATGCCTATTTGAGCTATCACACACTCACATTCTAGTTTGGTCAAGTTGAGTTGAATCAGTCTGAGTTCTGGTAAGTAAACCTTTGACCTAGTTTCTGGGACAAATTAATGTTAGCATGTGTTAAACCACGAGTTTGATCTTTTCAATTGATAAGAAGTTTTGGGTTAATTGATTATGTTTCCTTTTGTTCGTCTTGACATTTGAAGTTGAATGTATTTGATAGTTTTGAGATACTCAAAGGTTGTGAATAAGTATATAGGTATGTATATATGTGTGTATTGAATAAACATGTATGCATATAGTCGATGACCTACACATAAATACAATACATGTGTGATCAATCGATATGCATACATATGTATGTATTTAATATAATATATATACACACACATGTATTTATAAAGGTCATTATATTAATGATAACACATGTATATACATATATATACATATTGTAAACACATACAACATATATATATGTATATCAATGAATATGAAAATATGTTTTAGTATGGATATCAAGATATCAAGATATATATATATATATATATATATGAAATAAACGTTCGTATTAATATATGTATATACATACATATATATAATTAACAGTTTGTTTATATATAAATATATATTTAATATCAAATAGTGAATTATGTTAATGTATATATATATATATATATATATATATATTATATATACATATTATATATATGTAAATGTTAATGTATTTTTAAATGCTTGCAAGTTTAAATGGGGCGCATATGTATTACGCAGCCCATAAAGTGCATAAAACTTAAATAAGAAGCCAGCAGGTAAGAGTATATGTTGTGCTATATGTAAAGCATTGAAGTTGATATAAATAAAGCACTTTAAATAGTGCTTATGCACATATAGCGTTGCCTCATATGTAATATAATTTGCACATGAAATAAAGTGAAGCCCAAGTCAAATACTCGTGTATGAGCATAGGAGTAAAGTTTACATGATGGAAAAAGAATGAATACAGGTTTGAACGAGTAGAATAAGTCATAGACAACACTATCACTTGGGGTGCTAAAACATGAAAATGTGGAGCTAAACTTGTAGCATGTGGAAGCAAATAAGAAATCTTAAACCTTTGGATATGCATAAACCCATTCAATGTAAAGTTGGCAACAATATAAGAGGGTAGTCGACTTGCAAACCAAGTAGGAAACCTGCTAAAAGGCTTTGTTGTTCATTGACTCAGTAAAAGAGTCTTGTTGTCTCATAAACCAAGTTGACTCAGCCATTGAAAATGTGAGGATTGTCATGTGTTGCAAATTTGAGAGTTAATTAGCTAAGTCGTTGCATGGGAGTAGAAAGGTGGCAGAATTATTAGCTTGTTTGTATCCTTTGGTTTCTCAAATTTTAGTATATATAGAGGTGCTCTCTCTATCATTTGTTACACTTTTCATTCTGATTACTCTATTATTATTTTGTTGTATTTTTATGCAAGTGAGTTGAGAGCTTGAGAGCTAGTGAGTTGCTTTGTTATTTTGCATTAGTATTTGTTGGGAGATTTGATAAGAGGCTAGAAGTGGAAATTGGGTTGGTCTTAGAGGAAGTAGCAAGCGAGCTTGAGGAATTAAGCTAGGAAGGAAGGATTATCAGTTGGAACTTTTGTACAGGCATGTTGAATTCTCTTCCCTTGTTATTTATGTTTGGAAGGTTATTTATTTATGGTTGACTTGATTGGAAAGGATTAATTTAAATGTGTTATAATGCTTTGGATAAGCCTGCATGTTCTTATTTTTTCTTGCTTTGGTGGAACCTGTCTATTGGGTTAATACTTTTATATACCTTATATGGGAATTTAAATAATTGTGTTTCTATTTATACTTTACATAGTTTGTCAATACTATATGTAGATTTTCAATACTATTTGTATGTATCATGAAATGTGAAATGTGGAATATGTCGATGTCTTCAAGTAACTTGAATTTGTTAGCTTATAATGCTAGGTAAACCCTTGTGGGTAATGAGGTTAGTAATACAATGGGAATGATGGTATGATAGACATGTCATCATTGATAGGTTGAGATGTTATCCAAACCTTATTGTTAATCTATACTTGGTTGATTATTTAAGTCTTCTTGAAAGTAGGAAGAGCGTTTTATCCCTAGGGTTAGGGTATAAACTTGATGATTGTATCAATATTCAACGGTAGGGTTGATAAATATATTTTTTGGTTATGTTATTTTCGTATTTTGATTTAGAGTCTATTCCTATTCACAAAATTCTTAAAGAGGACATATGTTCCGGCAACCCAAAGTTGTATTAAGAAGAGGACTTGAAGGTGCAAAAGCACAAAACTCTTCTTAAGATAATGTCCTCCAGATTGTATACTAATGTAGTGAACATTGTAAACATGTGAATATTTGAGGTATATTGAAAGGGAGGTTTTATGATTTGATTATGATCACTTGATCATTACATCACTTTTGATTGAAACCCTAAGTTGACGATCACCTATTTGGTTGGGTTATTTATTTGATTATTGATTGAAGAAAATAGGTTGAGAATAACTTATATGATCTGATTGATCATTTGATTGTTGATTACACTTTCGATTGGATTTAATTTATTGTTGAGATTATACTCTTGAATGGAGTCATTTATTCATAAGATTATTCTTTTGATTGAGGTCTTTTATTGTTGAGATTGTACTTTTGAAATAGAGTCATTTAATGTTGTGACGTTATGTTCATCTATGAGGTTAACTTGGTTATTCTTGGGGTTAGAATAATCCATGGGAAAGGGGTTACATCACAAAAAAATTGTATAAAATCTTGGCGAGTCTTGGAAAATAATAGGTTGGAAAATAATAGGAAAACTCATTAATTATGATGGTGAATCCTTCCATTTAAAAATAATAATTCTTAGAGAAAAGTAGGGGCCTGAGAGCGGAAAAGATCAATGGGTTTAAGGGGTAGACTCTGTTATATTTAGTTGCCACCATTGATTTAAAATATAATTTAACAACCCTCATTGTATTCTACAAGGTAAAATGTACTTGGGATGCAATGCTCATGGACCCAAAATTACTCAAGATCAACGATCCAAAAGCAATTTTGGATCCCATGAGCATTACATCTTGGGTGCATTTTACCTTGTAGAAAATGAGGGTTATTAGATTATATTTTAAATCAATTGTGGCAACTAAATATTGGAAATATGGCCCTAAAGAAACTAATAATTATTATATATTATTGGCAAATTAGTTTATTTTTTTTCTATAACTTATAAAATTTAGGTGAATCTAATCTAATCATGTATGGAATATTGTGGCAAATTTTTGAGTTAAAAAGTTTAATAAAATAAATTCTTTAATGATTTAAATAAGATTGAAGTAAAATTTTATAAAAATGTGGTGATTTAGGTCATGTTACAACTTGAACTATTAGCCAAATTTGGATTCCCAAATTTCAACTATTAGCCAATTGGCAAATATTAGCCACTAAAAAAATCACTACTTGGATATAATGATACAATGCCCTCCTACTAAAACCTTGGGTTTCCTCTTTTAGCCCTCTCACTGAGTCTATTAATTAGTTGTTTGTTTGGATTTGCCTCTTGAATCTTCCTATCAATTTTTAGTGCATTTGCTGCTACATTTGAATTGGTAACTCTTTGGGACATTTTATTATGGAGGAACAAGCCACTACTATGTTTTCTCACACCACCTATGCATGTATTCTTGTGGAGTTAGATTTTTCTATGCCTAGATCCTAGTGGAGGTTGTTTTGAAAGTAGTTGATTTCTCTTGGAGCTAGACTTTAGATTATGAAGAAACCCACTTTTGGTGTAGGTAGCACTTTTCTAATAGTAATCTGGCATTGATTTCCCATTGCTTGAAGCTCCATTCTCTTCCTCCAAGTGGAAGAATTTTCTACATGAACACATCACATTGGAGATACCTGAGGATGTTTCTGATTCATAGGCATCTACACATCCTACTATTGTTGAGGTCATGGTTCTTGATCCTCCTATCTCACCTATAGTTTCTCATCCCCCTTCATTCCCATCCTATGTTCCTATGGGTAATGTTGGCATGCATCCTCTAATTTACATGGTAGATTCTCAATGATCTACTTCCCCAATTAGGAATCTCTCTCATGTGTTTTCACATATTGGAGCCTTGAAGAGGGTTTCTCCTCCCCCTTCCCTTGCTTTTGTGGATGACAATAATGAATTCTCTTAGAATTTTATAAAACAAAGGAATAAAGGTCTTCCTAAACATGTTTCATTATCTCATGTCTAGGTTAAGGGTGTGTGCTTTACCAATTTTGGTTATGAAATTATCTAGTTGCTTTTAGTTGTTTATTTTTTGTAGCTTTGTTATAATTGTGCTATTTTTGGGTTATTCATCTACTACTTTTTGTAAGGGTTAGGGCCCTTTAAAAAACCCTTTTATTAATCAAAAGAATTTATAATGACATAATAGATATAATATTAATTTTGTGGGATCTACTCATCTAACAGAAAGGAAGAAGGTGATTATGTAAAATTTAAAATACAAAAAAATGTTTATATAAGCTTGTGCGTAAAAATCAACATAGAAATCATCCATGGACTCTCTACCAACATGTCTATGATCCATAGCAAGAGGATCTTGATGATGTGCATTGATATTCTTATAATGAATAGGAAATGGATTGGCTATATGCCTTTACATTTTTATTATGAGGAGAAACCAGATGATTGACCTCATCAATGACACTGTCTACATGTATTGTATTATTAGAATAAAATGTTCCACCATATGTTTCAAAACCATACAACCTTGAGTATGATGTTCATTAATCCATAAAATTATAAAATTCATTATCCTTATAGTTGCTAGGTTTCCCTTTTTTGGATCTAATATACAAATAGGTGGTAGAATAATCAAATTATGGAGTGACAAAATTTTAAGTATAGTGTACAAAGGCTATTGTAGCTTAGTAAACTTTCTAAAATTATAAGGCTTAAAGTATGACATGTTGAGAATATTAGCTATATGATGCACATTGTCTTTTTTGTCTTTAGAATCATTACCCTTTGAAAAAATATTAGAATTTTGGAACTTGGAAGTGTAAGAAGATGTATAAAAACCATGAGAGGATGAACCATACTTAAGCACATTAGACACAAACAATTTCAATTAAATATTCTTCACATAAGCACAAATATCCACAAAAGAAGTAAAGTATTGAAATATGCATTGTCTCAAAGAGGTGGAAAGAATCCCTCAATAAAAAATGGTGTGCATTTCATCATCTTGAATTGATGGTGCAAATTAGAATACAAGGACTAAATTATAATATCGTATTAATGTTTTTGCTCATTAGGTCCTTGGGAACACTCAAATAAATCAACAATTTAGTAGTCTTTAAATCCATATTAACTTTTAATTTTTGAAAGAATGCTTTAGCTAATTTCAAAAAATATGAATAAATCTGTGAGGTAAAGAGAAGAACCACTCAATAGCCTAACCTTTTAAAGTGTGTTTGAATAACTTCTAAGCTAAAACCTTATCCCAATTAACATAATCTAAAAATGCAGTAGTGAAAGATTTGAAATGTGTATTAGTGTCACCTTTTCTATTATAAATTTCAAATCAAGGTGGCAAAAAATGACTAGGTAAAAGATAAGTAACAATCTCAAGTACAAGGGGTATTATTTGTGCTTCCAAATAGTCACCTTTATCTTGCATATAAAATGTACACTCCACTCTATCTAGATTTTGAATAAGTGTATCCAAGGTAGATTTAGGAATGGTTTAAAACACAAAAGTTTGGATATACATAGGTTAGTTAGAAAAAGAATGATAAGGCACAAACATGACCATAGTAGGAAGAATGCAGTGCGGTATAAAATAAGGAATGGAATAAGGCAAGGAATGGGGTATGTGAATAGAAATGGAGAAACAAATAGTATGGAAAATGACAATAGTAGAGGTAGGAATGCCATTTAAAACAATATGAGAGGAACACAAAATATTAATGATGGAATTGGAAATGATAAAGAAACACAAGGACCATTTGTAGTCATGGCACTAGTAGGGATAGCATGAAAGGCAGGTGAAAAGGTAGTGGGATGGAAGGAAGTAGGGCTGGATGTGGAAATCTAAAGATGTGAAGTAGGCAAAAGAAGGGTCTTCGTCACAGTATAAGGATAGGTGAAACCAAGAGGCATAACCTATTTGGGAATACAATTAGGTACAAAGAGGATGTGCCATTCAAAGAACCAAAAGGAATAACTTTAGCACTAATACCTTAAAGCATTTTCCACCTAAATAGCTTAATAAGTAATAAACGATCAAAAGCTTGAACCAATTTTTAGGACTATTTGCTTTAGCTAAACTAAAAATCTCATGGGTAAATTGGTGTTGTTCCAAACATGCTTCATGATCATAATCTTTAACTTCATACTCATTAGTAGTGTATATGGGAGCATTATTAGGAACTCCATCCTTGTTAGATTAGGCCTTTTGAAGACTCAAATGAGGGTTTTTTCTTAATAAAATTTGAGGATTTGGATGAGATTTTAAAATATAATCAAGTCATGAACTCCTAAATGACAAATGATGTAAAATATATGCAAAGTCTAATAAATAACTAAAATAAAATCAACAAGTGACTATATCTAATATTAAATCAACACTTGAAACTATAGAGGTGAAATATAAGGATGGTAGGGTTGAGTGAAGCAAAATCACATGATTAAGCACGTAATACTTAAGGAATATATATCTATGAAGTAGAGAAAAAGGAAATTGAAATCCTAACGAGATCTAAACATATAATACAATAAAAAAAATTATATGGAAACACTCTAATAAAATAAGGAAAAACCCTAAACTAGGTCATGTAAGAAAGTTGGGTTCACCAAAAATGTAAGGAAAAAAAAACCACTTACATAACCATCTAAGATAATAAATAATTAAAGCAATTACACAAACAATTAGCCTATGTAAATTAGCGAGGATATGAAATAATAATAGTTGAATTAAAACTATGTAAATTAAATGACTTTAAATGTGATACATAGTTGTAATCTAAAGATGGGAAATTGATACTAAATATGTTATTGGACATTTAGGACTTGATTAGATAAGTGTCTCAAAGTATTCAAACCAACTATGTACCACTTTGGCTTAGGTCCACTCCTAACAACCTCATCTTCATGCTTGCAAAAGCGAACTAGCACATAGACTTGAATGTATACTCATGGGAAGGAATCATGATTAATAAGATTGTTTCAATTTTTCCACCTAGATCTTCTAATGTATAAATATTAGTAATGATTGACAATGTCTAGAAACATTTTTTATGCAAACTATTGAATTATGAGGGTCATGTTTTCCTAAGTCAAACCCCTAAGATGATTGATTTAATAGCTTTGGAATAATGAGTGAGGACAAGTGAGCATACAATAGACCTAGGATGACACATGTTGATGTAAAGCTATGATAATACTATTATGAATGTATCATGAATGTTCTACAAGAGTGCTCTTGAATGATTCATCAATCATTTCAAACAAATGGGTGAATATATTAAAATACAACAAGACATCACATAACTCAACACATACATGCACTCGTTAGCTCACAATTACTAATGTGAGGGAAATGGTACAATTTAATTTGAATTTGATATTTAAAAGTTTAAGGTCTAGAGGTGCAATTATGTAAATGAGATAGGTAAAGTTCACACTTGCAAATCAATTTAGGATTTCAAAGGAGGGACCTAAAGGTCAAGCTCAATATTTGGGGATGATTGAAGATGGTATTTGGATAAGATGATGCCATGATCCAAATTCACACAAGAATATATCATTTGTAGACTAAAGACACTAATCTAAACAAACCCAAAACAAATAATGATATACAATTAATCTAAAATGATATATATGCTAATCTAATGCTCTAAACTCTAAATGTTCTTTAATTACTCCTTTTAATTATTTTTATGCTATTAACGCGCTGGAAACCTGGTTAGGATTCGGCACAACTTTCGATTACATGACAGTTATGCAGCTCGATTCATCAAACAGATAAAAACTAGCACTTGCACCCCAATGAGGTGCAATACTTACGCTGAATAGGCTGAGCCCACATTATTTACGGTCATGAAAAGCAGTGGATGGCATGAAGAAAACAGTGGTCTATCTCACCTATCACTCTCTACCTCTCTGTCCCTCCCTCCCCTTTTCTCCCTCCCTCTTGCTCTCTCCTTCCTCTCTATTTCTCTCTATATATCACATATCCCTCTCTACCTATTCCTCCCTCCCTCCCTATTTCTCTCTCACTCTCTCCTTCCCTCTCTCTCCCCCCTCTAATTCTCTATATCTCCCCTCTCTACCTCCCTCCATCCCTTACCCTCCTCTCTCTCTTTCTATCCTTCCCTCTCTACTTCTTTTCCCTCCTCTCTCTCTCTCTTTCTCTATCCTTCCCTCTCTACTTCTTTACCCTCTCTATCTTTCTCTATCTCACCTATCCCTCTCTACCTCTCCCTCCCTCTCCCCTTCTCTCTCCCTCTTGCTCTCTCCTTCCCTCTCTATTTCTCTCTATATCACATATCCCTCTCAACCTATCCCTCCCTCCATCCCACCTATTTCTCTCACTCTCTCCTTCCCTCTCTACTTCTCTCCCTCTCACTTATTCCTCTCTACCCCTCTCTCCTTCCCCCTCTAATTCTCTATATCTCCCCTATCCCTCTCTACCTCTCCCTCCCTCCCTCTCTCTCTCTCTCACTCTCTTTGGCTCTCTTTCCTTCTCTACTTCTTTCTATCCCACCTCTCTCTCCCTCCGTATCTATATCTCACTTATCCCTCTCTACGTCCTTCTGTCCCTTTACCCTCCTCTCTCTCTTTCTCTATCCTTCCCTATCTACTTCTTTTCCGTCCCACCCCCTCTCTCTCTCTCTCTCTCTCTCTCTCTCTCTCTCTCTCTCTCCTTCCCTCTCCAATTCATTCCAAAAACAACACTTCCTATACAACTTTAGTTATATACCTCGGTGATTATCGTGCCCAACATATCCCTGCGTGTGAAGGCTCCAAGGCTTGATGAACGTTTCCTACATTACCTTTCACATCACGAAGATGAACAAGAGTGTACAACACGCCACATAATAGATCCTGGTGGGGTATCTAGTGGAGTTTCTGACGCTGGAAGAAATCCTGGTGGGATCCTCCATGTAATAGCCTATCGGCTAATTATTTTTATAGTATATATAAGTTATCTTGTAGTTAAATAGTTATTTTATTTATTATATAAATTTTATTTTTATTAAAAATTTATTATATTATTTTTTTATTTTATTTATTATATAAATTATTATATAATTATTTTATTTATTCTATTTATTATATAAATTATTTTGTAGTTACATAATTATTTTATTTATTATATAAATTATTATTTATTTTTATTTATTTATTTTTATAGTATATATAATGAGAAAACTCTAATTTATATCTCCACTAACTTCGTTTATAACTACCTACCACAGAAAAAACAAACTAAGCGAAAATTAAAATGTGAATAAGCTTTCGCCAGAACATTACAGCTCAAATTCATAAGTACATTGATAAAAATAAGATAAATTATTTAATTTTTTTAATATAAAGAAAGTGCAAATTTACTGTTAGTTGTTTGACTGATCAATAAATTGCTCTTTAAATAGAGTGTTGAAAACTGAAAGAAGTAATTTACGCTCATCAGTCTATTCTCAAACAGATTCTCGACATCCTCTACAATTTCTAATGTCGGGGAAAAACGGTGAATGACAGAGAAAGATGCATGATTAATTCTCTCATCCACACCCCTTACCGTATATTTTTAGACTTATACATTTATTTCTCCACTGGGGTTTGGAGATTACACAGTGTAAATTGCCAGTAGCACCACGAGTTTCCGGCGTCAGACTGCTGGAAATTCTGATGGGGGTTCCCAAGTATAATAGCCTATCGGCTAAAAATACCTAGTTAGGTGTTGAACTTTCTAATCGAATTCATTTGAACCTTGGTGAGATTTCACAAAATTATAAGAAAGAAAAGGGAGCCCCCCAAAAAACATGAAAACCAGATTGAAATGGAAATAAATTTTTATTTTTTTTCTGGAACTGAAAATATTCTTTACAGTACAAAACAAAATACGATTCCTCCTCTTTGCTCATGAGACTCCATTTCCTCACTGTGGTTTGGCAGGTATCAGCAATTTTAGAGTTGAACACAAAACAATCCCTTCGTTTCCATAAGTGGACCTGCATAACAAATTGATGGGCTTCTTGCCCATGATCCAGAAGAAAGCCTTCCAGCAACTTATACTTTTTTCTCGTCTCCCCCCAAAATAAATCAATACATTAGTTTACAATTAAATCCGTTGCAAAGTTGGAGGCATCGAAACCCTATTTCTCAACATCACGTGGAAAGCTTTCATGACCCTGCTCCTGCTCATTTCTCAGCTTAATAAAGCAAATAATTAATTGGGACCCCAACAGCTGAGATACATGACTTGTCGCAGTGCCTCCTCGGACTGTCTTCTTTGGCAATGGAGATCGACGGCTTCTTCAGACTGAGCTTTGCGTGAGGAGAAGAATCCAAGCGCTACAGCAGAAGATGGAGTGGCAAATGGTAAAGATGAGAGCTTCAGCTTTAAACCCTCTTCCCTCAAAACCCTCATAAAATCCTTTGAACTCATTTTTCCCTTCTTCCTTTCTTAGATGAAAAGCTTTAATGGCGAGTTTGAAAAGAGATGAATTTGTGTTTGGATAGCAAAAATTAGGATGTGAGGAAGATTTAAAGGAATGATTGGATGCGACAAAACCAGTGGCTACCCTCAGTTACGCTTGGATTCCTTTACGAACGGTGTTCTATACCAGAAACTGAATTCCAGTAGTTTTCCAGCATGACTGGAAGCTAGCGGAATTGTAACGTAAGCGGTTTTCCGTACTGCAAAGCATACTGTTTTTAAAGGTATTCTTTATGAACAACTCATCTAAAGTATTTAGTTTGGGTAGTTATATATTTGTACGGTATATAACTCTCTTACATTTGTTTTTGATCAACTTGTTGATCAATGTAAGTGTCTATTTTGCTTTTTTTTTAATTTTTTAAATGAATATAAGATTTCTCAAAGTTTTTTTATCTTTAATTCACTTTCCAACACATATTCTTATTTATTTTTGGGTCTACTTAATTTCTAGATTGAGACATGTTTTATTGATATACATCTATTTGTCAAACCCACTAAAACATGCACTCCTTTCTCTTAAATTGAAACATGTCTCATTTCTAATTATCCACCCATTAAAAGCACTAGCACATGCACTCCTTTCCCCTAGATTGAGACATGTCTTATTTCTAATCATTTGTCTTTCAAAGAAACTAGCACATGCACTCATTTCCCTTAGATTGAGACATGTTTTATTTCTAATCATCAACTCGTCAAAGACACTAGCACATGCACTCCTTTCCCTAGAGGTATATTTTTATACAAGAATATTTTAAGGAAAATTAAGTATATTTTAGCACATAAGAAGGAACACTTGCACAACTTGCCTCACACTCTAGCAAGCTCTCACAAATATTTAGGTATCCCAATAACTCTATTAAAGTTCCAATATATGTTACACACATCACTTTTCCACACTTGTATGTATTATCTTACATGTGTACCAAGCTTCTAAAACTAATTGTTAAAACAACTAAGGTAATATCTTATTTAGACAAATTCTAAAATCAATCCTAATGCATCAATTTCCAAGTAAAGTAGGTTGTGGGTTTGATGCAACATATTGTAGAGGACATGGTCATCTAACTGCAAGATATTAGTGCATTCAAGAGATAGGACCACACTCAAGACAAGATCATGAAGCCAAGAATATAAGCCACACATGCTAGCATGTCATTATGAACATTTAAGACCAACAATAACTCTATTAAAGTTTCATCCTTTGTTGCACATCACTTTTCCAACCTTGCAATTATTCTCTTGCACACTATAGTCTTTTACAATCAAATTGCTAAATCCAACATGAGATTTTATTGAGGTAGATCTAAGAAACAATCCCATGACACCAATTTCCCACTAAATTAGGTTAGAGATTTGATGCAATATCTTATAGAGGACATGGTCATCTCAGTGTTGTACATTAGTGTGTCTAGGGGATAAGACCACACCTCTCAAGACAAGGGAATGTGTTTCTAACAATCTAGGACCTCCTAAGTTAACTCTCAGCCTTCTTCAACCTCCAAAACTGCTAAATTAGAAATTCTTCTCTATCCCATTTTATTTTGCTAGTGCTAGTCTAATATCTACTTCCACATTTCATTTTTACTTAGTTAGATATAATTTTTTTTTATTATTGTTTAACTACATTCAAATCAAAATTTAAGTGAATGTTCATATCACTCTCGTAATGAAAAAAAATATCATAATTTTATTTATTTTTATTTATGTTTTGGCGAACCTAACATTCAAACACTTATAGCCTTCTTCAAAAAAATTAGATTGTTTCTTTAGTAAAAAAATGAGTAAAATGACATTCTTTGGCCAACTCCCCTCTCAAGCCCATTTCATGTAATATAATGTTCAAATTGTTCCTCTTTGGTTCCTTCTTCTTAATGTAAAAAAGAACAAAACATACAAAACTTTTATCGCTCTATGAGTAACATAGGGGTTCCACTTGAATGCTTATATTTTAATATTTTATATGATTTAAACTTTAACCCACAACAACAAGCCATTCCTACTCAATGATCTCTTCTTACTTTTCCTCTTATTAGGAATCCATCTTAGGTGTTTCTTTTCAAGTTCCAACCATTTCATCCAACCTACCTATTATGGCACCCCTAAATGATTTCTAGCTACTAAGATTAGGTTAAGGTTTCCTACATTTCACATTATTATTAGTGGGACACCTTATTATTTCTACCATGACACCTCATATTCCCCCTTTCTTTCAACCATGACTTCTTCTACACCACTTACTTCCCTTCATGAGGAAATTAATTATGCCACTTTCTATCTTCACACCTTTGTAGAACACCTTACTACCCTACACTCATTATTTTAATACTCCCCTTCATGCTTTGGACACTCTCATATATTTTGTTTCCACTTCTACTCTACCCCATTCTATTTTCTCTCTCTCAAACTCCCCCCTCACATGTTCATTGCCTATTATGAAATAACTTGCACAATAGAAGATATAATAGGAAATATGTTACTAATTGTTTATAATAATATGCCACTTTGAGGGGACAACCTCCTAATCCACTTTGAGGTGGATACCTCCAATAGTCTTCAATAAGAACACAATATCCCAAATGGTGATAATAACCTACATATACCTCCTATATGTACCATACTTATGCCTAGGATATCACCCAAACCTACTTAGATAGCCCTATATAAGCCTTAGGCCAACCTAAATAACTCAATAAAATATAATACTAATAATATGACTTAATTAAGAGTTAATATAACCATAATCCAACTACTCATAACACTATACACACTATAGGGGTAGGGGTATAACCTTGCCATTGTCTTTACAAAAGCATTATCCTCAATGCTAAATTTTTTCTTGTTCTTCTTCTTCATCTCCTTTTGAATTCCACTTCTTTTTATTATTTCTTCGTGTTTTTTTATCTTGTTCTTGTTCTTGTTCTTGTTCTTGTTCTTTCTCTTGCTCTTGCTCTTTCTCTTTCTCTTGCTCTTGTTCTTTCTCATTCTCTTGCTCTTGTTGTTTTTCTTGTTCTTTTTTTTCTTCTTTTTTTGTGGCCACTTTTTGTTGTGAAGTTCTAGAAAGATAATTTTACAATAAATAACACAAATTAAAGTCACAATACTGATTTTGTTTTTGTAACTTACAAAGGCCTAGGTTGCACTTTCCCAAAAAATCTTCCAAAAATGAGGTGTTTTATAACCTTGAAAAAGAATTTGTTGGAAACCCTAATTATGCAATAAATCACTTAATTATTCTCCAATTACTCTAAATATTTTACTCTAGGATCCTTTCTTCTTTCAAAACCCACTAAAAATAAAGAACAAAAGCAATAGGATTTGGAAGATATGTGTTTTCCAAATCAATTTGGTAGAAACCCTAATTCTGGAATAAATCACTCAATTTTACTCCAATTCCTCTAAAATATAAATTGTGTCTACTCCAATACGTTCTTCAAAAACTCTTTAAAAATTAGAAAAAAAATCACCAAAATCTGGGAGATATGTGTTTCAAAAAATGACCTCTAATATTGAAAAAATGCCTTGTCAAAACGGTGCCAAGATCATGCTCTAATACTACTTGTTATAAAACAACTTGCACAATAGAAGAATATGATATGAAATATGATGCAAATACTTGATAATAATATGTCACTTCAAGGGGGAAACCTCCTAATCCACTTCGAGGGGGAGACCTCCAATATTCTTCAATAAGAACTCAATATTCCACATGATAATAACCTACTTATACTTCCTATATATACCATACTTATACCTAGGGATATAAACCCAAACCAACCATATAAGCCTTAGGCGGACCTAAATAGCTCAATCACAATATAATAATGATAATATGACTTAATTAAGATTTTAGATAGTCACAAGCCTACTCATAACACTATACATACTTTAGGAGTAGGAGCATAACATTTCCCTCTTCTATTACTTCATGTACCTTCAGAGTTCATCAAAATGCCTTATTTGATAATGATGACATGCTTGCTTCTTTTCCGACATGCTATTTTGGCATATACCCAAAGCATTTCATAGGGAATCTTAATGTTCTTATACAACATTTTATGTCTCTATGTCCATTTTTTTCTATAATGAGAATTCTCTTTTTTAGAGCCTTTCCCCTCACATTACATGATGATGCACTTAAATGGTTTAATCTATATGTCATTCATTACATTTTTTAGATTTGATGAATGAATTTATAGACCATTTTATAACACTTCCCTCAATTCTACTTCTTAGACAATAACACACAAAGAAAATAACTCTCATAAGTTTATCGTGAGATAAAACTCTGGTCCTTAACAATGATGAAAATATTAAATCAAACTTTACTTGTATCAAATTTTCTTTGCAACAAAATTACAAGAGATTTCAATGCCTCTTCTTGTTCCTTTCTCTTTTACTCACCCATTATGGTTCCTCTTCTAGAATTACTCTTCAAAAGATAATGAGTATTTGTACTTTCTCTTTGATTCCTTTAGTGGATCCTCCTAAGGATGGACTCATACATGACTTGTACCCTTCATAAACCCTCTTCTTCTTTCATTTGATGTGTTAGCTATATAAAAGCAAGCAATCGTGATAAATACTCATCAAGCATTTGTTGAATATAACATTGGATATGCTTCCTATTGCCTTAGGCATTGCCAACTATTCTAATTTGAAACTCTCTTGATCATTCCTTCTGTAGAAACTTAAAACTGTCATAATCAATATCACACATTTGATTTCATTTACTAACAACACCATTTCTTCCCCGATTTGATCATTCTTGTTCATTTAATAAATAATGCTAATTGTTCAATTAAATTCATCACAAATAATATTGTTTTATCAATTCACCCCTTTCATGTTGATTTTCATCCTATTTGATTAAATAATGTAAATTGTTTAATTAAATTCCTTAATACCTCTCATTTGATTAAATAATCTTAATTGTTTAATGAAATGTCCTAAATCCCACTTTTTAATGAAATGATCTTAATTGTTTAGTTAAATTCCCACCATTCTCCATTCTGCACAATTAAATAATTCTTAATTTGAATCGACTAATATCTCTTCCACCATCCAATCCACAAATATTCTCAAGGAACATTCCACTCTGAATTCAAAATATTTCACCCAGAAAATATTCTCCTCGCTCCCTAAAAATCGTGGAATTGTAATTGTCTTGAGAAATTTCGAAAGCCCTTGATTATACCATTGATCCATGTCAATATTCAATCTCATCCATGGATTTGATCCATGATCCATGATCCATGCCACCTTCTATATTTCACTTGTATCCCTTGATTAGCTAATTCAATCCTAACCATTGATTCAACCACAAAAGCCTATAAATATTCCTCATTTCTATTAAAATATCATCCACAAAGATTTGAGTACTAGAATTGTGGAGATGTAAAATGTACATTTAATTCCCATCCCCGATCTACTAACATCGGGCTTCATCTTCAATTATCCCTTTGTTCAAATCACGAATCAAATAACCTTATTTGGATTAAAGTCATCATAATTCCCTTAATTAAATAAACTCTTTGATTTAATTAAATCCATTGGTTCCCATGCAATTAGCTACTTATCTTCCCATTCTATTTAATTAAACAATCCATATTATTTGATTAAATCTCTAAAGTTCATCTAATTAAATAAATCAAACATTTATCTTAATTTAATCTAACATCAACCCTTTTGGTTAAATAAATCAAAATATTTATTTAACTAGGTTTTGATCATTTCTATCTCTTTTTGATTTATTTCAACCCACAACTACCTAATTTCCCAATTAATCAAATCCTAATTAATTTAATCTTAATCACCATCTAGATTTTGCAAAAATTAATTTATTTATAAATCATCTATTTTCATTCAAAAAAGACATCAAAGATGGAATATTCCTCAAATTTGAAATCTACCCCCAAAAGGACTTCTCCCTTCCAACAAAGTATTCAAAATCTCTTACATGTCCTTTTCTTGAGCCATGTGCATTTTCTTCACCTTTCACCTCATCCTTCAAGCCATATTTTGAATTTGAATCTCCCCCCTCTTTGCACATTCTTCAAAATTTGCACATCCTTCATCCATTCACATGATGCATTTCTTCTCATTTGTCAAGATTAACATTGTTTCATTTTGAACATTCATCATATCAATCTCATCTATAACAAGAGGTTATTATTCTCATCTCGATCATCCACCAATTGAGTAAACTTACCATACTCAAATTTAGAGCAATCTTCATCCATACTTTTGAATCCATAGCTAGGTTATGAAGGTTTTTTCATCATGGAGCACACTTGAATCTTCAACAAAGTGGATCACCATCACCATTCATCATAAAAGCTTGCAAAGGAGTTGGGAAAGGGCCAATTTCTACATCAAATTGGCACCAAATCCCCCATAAGATCAAGAGTTTGCATGTTCTCAATAGGATTTAGCTTATTTTCATCTTCTTTCATTGTGTTCTTGTTTTATTTCTATTTTGAATATGGTTAAATGGATTTTATGGGGAACCTCTATTCTAACTTGCATTTGATCTGATTAATGTGTTCATTTGTTGTGTTCTTGCAGGTATTAGGATAGGTTCAACAAGAATATAACCAATTTTGTATAAACTTTTGAGAGAATTTGTGGGTGATAAATGCTCCACCAAAATTGGATACATAACAACAAAACACACAACCACCAAACAATCAACAAACTATCAATAATACAAACCCCCCAAGAGGACTGCCACCTAGGCAAAATAATTACCTACAATGATGTAAATAGTGTCCTTGGGGGAGCCTATCGAAATGGTGTTACAAAAGTTGATTCAATCAAATCTCATAACGCTCCCGGATTTCAAAAACTATCAAGAACCTCAAGTCAAACATCCATGGTACAAAGAAGATGATCATTGTGACTTTCATAAAACTAAGGGACATAAGAAATCAAATTGCATGAGACTAAAGAATGTGATACAAGACCTTATTGATAACAGAGAGGTAAGTATAAACCAATAACCTAGGAATCAATACCTTGGGATATACAAGACCCCGATGCCATATCATAACAAAGGAAATGATAATAGAAAGGGAAAAGGTTACCATCAAGTCAGTCATGTGTACAACAATGTTGTAGGAGCATGTGATCACCACATATTCATCATCACGATAAAATGAATTTTTGTTGAGTGTGGCGTCACCACTCGAAGAGGGAAGGTAAATATCCAAGGAGCCTCATCGCAACCTAGAACCCCATTAAAGACAAATGTTAGGATATGGTGTTGTACACCATTGCATAATTTGATATATTATAATGTTGTAATTAAATAATTATTTAGTTGTGATGCACCTAGGTGGTGTGGTTAATCACACTAGGTAATTATTTGGGGACCACTTGTATGTTGTATTATAACATTGTATTATTAATTAATGTGTGGGAGACATGTGATTATAATTTAATATTGGGGAAATATTTAAAAAGTGAAAACTTAGTACCCAATATTAAATAGGGGATTAGTGGTTTTGTATTCACATGGTTTTGTGGTACATGGTTTTATCTTACCACTTGGTTGTATTTGTGTGAGCTTGAATCTATAAAAGCATGCACATGTTTAGTGGTTAAGGTTGGATGGGTGAGTGGGATTTCATTATTGAGTCTTTCTAAGGAGTGCATATGTGAAGCATGGCATGGGATATGTGGATTCATGCTTGGATACATGAGGATGCATTGAGAGGCTCGATGCTTCAGAGGTATTCATTATAAATATTGTATTGTTTTATTGTTGAATAATAAGATGGAGTATGGATGCTTTTGGAGGTTGGATTTTTCCCTCTTGAGGGTTTTTTTAGGGTATATCTTGTGTTATCTGGTGGCTTGTCTATTTGATTTATGCATTATGGTTAATTGTATGCATGTGTTTATCTTTCATGGGGTTATGTAGGAAATGGATTAAGAATGTGGGTTGAATGCATTATTTCCTAACAAGTGATATCAATGCTTTCATGGTTGATGGGTTTTTGGTTATAACCCTAGTTTGAGAGATTTTGACAAAGTTGAATCCATGGACATGCATGATAGATTTGAGGCATGGCAAGATATGAGGGTTTTGCAGGTTGTTTATTGTAGATTTGAGGGTTTTGGGTTTGTTGTTATGATGGATTGTTTGCAGATTTGGGGTTTGAAAAATGTTGGGTCAAAAAGGGTTTTTTGGATTGTGCTTCAACATGAGGGTTTTCGTGTAGGATTTTGACAAAAACGAATCTCACCATTGGATCAGAAGGCCCGGTGACATGAAAAAAGACATTAAATTTGACGTATTTTTAGAAAATTTGAAAACTTAGCCCCCTAGATGCCCACTTGTACAATTGTAGAGGCCAAAATAAACTGTGAGAAACAAAAACATCCCTCGTCAGCCAGAAAAATTCTCCTACAAAAAATAAATTATAAATTAAAAAAAAAATTGTATCGGTCCTCAAAAATTTAAAAGTCTAAATTTTTTAAAATATATATGTATAAGAAAAAAAAGGGGGGACGAGTGGGAGTTCGCAGACCCCACCCTATACCCATTTTCAAAGAGGTACCCCATGGTACCTACTAACATTGGTACCGTGTGGGTAGCACCGGGTACCGCAGGGTACCACTATCGTCAGACGGGTCCCCTACTCGAACCAACATAAAACTGTTGGAAAACAAAAAGTTAAATCGCCATGTATAAATTTTAAAATCCGTCGAAACTTGTGAGTTTGGAAATTTTATAAACTGCATTTAATTATTTTTCAGGTCTAGATTTCAAAAAAATTAAATGAAAAAATTAAGCCAGATTTAAATAAATTTTGGATTACGCCACTAGTACTGAGCAGTGTGCCACTAGGGCACCGCCCGGGTGCCATCGGCCAACAAGTCATTGGTGGGCTGCCCGAGCGCTAGCAACAGGCCACCTATAGGTCAAATTAGACTTTTTATAGCATTTTTTTTTAAACATACATAACATTTGCCCATGATGTCGATTTTTTGACTTCTTATACTTGTTGGAAAGGAGGTTTCAAGCACTACATAGTGGTATAGGTTTGGTTCCATGATTTTGTTGTTTTTCTTAGTTTTTGGGGCCTGAAAGTCAGATGTTCTTGGTTGCACAATTTTGAGCATAAATTTTGTATACAAAATCGGATTTTTGATTTTGAATAGGCGTTGGAGAGCATGGACAATGTACTACATAATGGATCAGTTATATTTTTAGTTTATAATGTAAGATGAGTTTGGTACTTGTTTGATCACTTGTAGGTGCTTGAGATTCAGGGTGTGATTATATGAGCATCCAAACAAGTCAGGAGGCAAAACCTTGAGGGATTACATGTTTTTATATGATATTTATGATGCCATAATTGATTATTAGTTTGGTGCTTCTTGGTATAGGTTTATAGGTGTTTTTCAAAGTTGGACTTTGATGGTGATAGATACACAAGTTGACTTCAATTTTAAGGACATGGGTTGACACGAGTGGAGACTTTGAGTCTCATATGGGTGATAGTTGAGTGCAGATACAACATTGGCTATGGTTATGATGGGATATGTAGGTATATTTGGTGCATTGGAACAACATGATCATGTATGTGGTTGTTTGGGGGTGTTTTGGTTTGGTGTTGGGAGGTTTTTCTTATCTCTTTGATGCTTGTATGTTTCCTTGACTATGGTTATTCATTTGTGGACATGTTTGGAAAATCATATATGTGGTTGATTTG
The DNA here is from genome assembly GCA_007258455.2 of Sequoia sempervirens. Lineage (NCBI taxonomy): Eukaryota > Viridiplantae > Streptophyta > Pinopsida > Cupressales > Cupressaceae > Sequoia > Sequoia sempervirens. Next base: position 273,667 of record VDFB02239974.1, read on the forward strand.
GTGTTTGAGTCTTGATGTCTACAAGATTATTTTCTTTGATATCTCGATTTGCAAGTTACTAATGTGATGATGAGTTTTCATGTTTCAGTGGTTGGATTTATGAGATATACAGCTTGTAGGTGTGTACAACCTATTGGGTTGTAGTGGGATGACTCAAATGTGGACTTTCTATATCCACCAGGTTTGATTCATTATTGTTGCATACTTTATTAGTTGACCTTGTTTGTGGTCATTTGTGCATTGGTATGTTGCTTTGGGATGAGAGGATGGATGGTTAGAGTACCCAATTAGTTATTTTATGGGACTTGTACCATGTAGTTTGATCAAAATGTCATGATAACTTGGGACATTCATTATTTATACACTTTTAGTGAGAGATTTTGACAGTGATGTCTTGGTGGTGTTGGATTAGTTTGTGATGATTTGATTGTAGTTGTATCTACCTTCTTGTCTTGGAGATCTTGGTTTCACTTGATGTTACTGACATTTCAGTTGTGTGTGTAGACCTAGATGATCTTCATGGAGGATATGGTTGTCACAATGTTGTGTGTAGCTCGGTATCACGGTTCAATGAGAGTTGTTGGCAATGACATGGATGCATCATTGGTGATGGTTACTGCATGTGATTGGAGATGTGGTTTCTTGGTTTAGAGTGTGATTGATATTATTTCATGGTTTACTCTTGATGCTAGCTTAGAGTTTTGGCATGATATACCAAGATGTATGCATTGTTGCATGTGATCTCCTAGGAGGAGATGGTTAGATCATGATGTCATGATAGGTTCTTGATTCTATGGTTGGAGCTTTGGAATTGATCTTGGTAGTTCTCTTTGTATTGAGTACATGATCATTTTGTTGATTACTTCATGATGGTGCTATGTTGCATTTGGAGTTTGGCATATATTGATCAGTTATGAGTGCTCATGGATACTAGGAGACGTGGGTGAGGTTGGAGTTCTCTTGTGATTAGAGACATTTACTTGAGATGGTTACTCTTTGGAGGTTTCAGAAGAAGACCAAGGAGCCTTCACCTAGATACAGACGTGAGTTCATGATGGATCAATAGAGGAGATTGTTCTTGTAGTGAGTCATGATGACTTGGTTATCCTAGAGGAGCATTCTCATTCCCCACTATTGGTCTACTCGGCTGTTTATCATTTGAGAGGTATTTTCCCATTATTTCTGTCAGATGTGTTATGTTTTGTTCTTTTGATTTCTCATGGAATGAGTTGATTCATGGTGATTGATTTTGGAGACTCATTTGAGGATTGTTTAGCATGAGTTTATATTGCTTTATATTTCATAGATATGGATCTTGAGCTATGGATAGTTAGTTCTAGATGATTCATTTGAGGGATGCTTAGTATGGTTATCTCCTTGTGCATTTCAGTTTATATTATCATTCATTGATGAGGAATTCAAGTGATAGTTTATGGGATGGTTTTTAGATTTGGGAATGGTTATTTTGAGTTTGATCTTCTTGGTTAGAGCTCAAGTTACATCCATGTTGGCATTTTACATGATTCATATGTTGTACTTGGACTATAAGATTGAGTGTTATGGGTGTTGTTGAGGCTTCTCATTTGGGGTTGTTAGGAGATCATACTTTACACAACGTTGCACTTGAGGTGTTGGTAGAAGGAAACTATGGTTTATATGTTTTCTCTCTTCATGGTTCCCTCTTGGAGGTTCATGTTCATATGATTTGGAAGGATGGTAGCAACATGTTGCGAGAGATTATGCAGCTATTGGTGTTGCATGTGTGGATCATTGTTATTGTTCTTGGTACTTCATTGTTGATTATTTATCACACCATGATATAATGTTGATTGGTATACTTGATATGCTTTGACATTACCTATGCAGTGGGAGTTCCTGTATATGTATGTTCTTCATTGATAGGTTTGATACAAGGAGCTTGTGATTGTGGTTTATGGGTTGCATATGTTGTTGGCATGAGTTTAGTGATGCTATTGATACCTAGGAGGTATGGATGGTTGGTTGTATTAGCATGTGTTTTGGATGATATTTCCAATCATGTGGGTTTTTTACAATTGACAACAACTTGGTTAAATCCTTTGTTATTACTTGGATTTGATGCTTGTGATCTTGGATTGGTGCATCTTCACCTTGACATGTTCCTTTTCTTCCATAGGTGGCACGTTAGAGGATGAGAAAATTTATTGCTTGAGATGGTGGTCACTTTATTCTTATTCTAGGTATCTTAATGGAGCACAAGAGCATGTTACAGATTCATGTGGTTACATGTATGGCTATGATGATGTATTTCATTGATTGATCCCTTATGCAATGTATACAATAACTGGGAGAATTTTGGGATATGGTGTTGTACACTATTGAATAATTTGATATATTAAATGTAATTAAATAATTATTTAGCTGTGATGCACCTAGGTGGTGTGGTTAATCACACTAGGTAATTATTTGGGGACCACTTGCATGTTGTATTGTAACATTGTATTATTATTTAATGTGTGGGAGACATTTGATAATAATTTAATAGTGGGGAAATATTTAAAAAGTGAAAACTTAGTACCTAATATTAAATAATGGATTAGTGACTGTGTATTCTCATGGTTTATCTTACCACTTGGTTGTATTTTTGTGAGCTTGAATATGTAAAAGAAAACACATGTTTAGTGGTTAAGGTTGGTTGGGTGAGTGGTTTGTCATTATTGAGTCTTTCTGAGGAGTACATATGTGAAGCATGGAATGGGATGTGTGGATTCATGCTTGGACACATGAGGATGCATTGAGAGGCTTGATGCTTTAGAGGTATTCATTGTACCTCTTGTATTGTTATATTGTTGAATAATAAGATGGAGTATGGATGCTATTGGAGGCTGGGTTTTTCCCTCTTGAGGGTTTTCCCAAGGTATATTTTGTGTTATCTTGTGGCTTGTCCATTTGATCTATGCATTATGGTTACTTGTATGCATGTTTATCTCTCATGGGGTTATGCACGAAATGGATTAAAAATGTGGGTTGAATGTATTAATTCCTAACAACAAATCCCATAGATTATAGTCTCTTGGATCAATTGAATAAAACTCCTGCTTAGATTTCCATTTTGGAACTCTTAAAAATCTCCCCAGCATATAAGGATATCTTCGAAAAATCCCTTTCTTCGTCATACATACTGAATGACATTGATACTTATCAATTCCAAGCTATAGTTGGACACATCACTTTCACCCATCAACTTACATTTTCTAAGAGTGACCTCCGACTACAACCATCTCATAATTGTGCTTTACATCTTGAGGTCTACATCCATAAGAACAAAGTTAAAAGAGTCTTGGTAGATGGAGGTGTTGGCCTAAAAATTTACACCCTTCAATTGATAAAAAAATCTAGGTTATTTTGAAGATGTAATTGATAAAGAAAAAGGGGTCACTATCAGAGCTTATGATGATAATGAACATAGTTTAGAAGGAACTATCAAGATACCCATCTACGTAGGTCCGACTATTGCAAAAACAACTTGCCAAGTCCTTCATCTTGATCCACCTTACAATATACTTCTTGGCCAACCATGGATTCATGCTATGCAAGCTGTAGCCTCGACCTATCACCAGTTCACCAAATTTTTGTATGAGAATAGAGAGATAACCATTCATGGTGATCCTAAGCCTTTTTTCTATTGCAAAAACATGGAGGAGAAGTATTAAAAGATGCAACACATTCCTAAGAATGATGCAGTTCAGATACCTCCATCCTATGTAGACACATCTACCCTACCATCCACATCTGAGTCTAAGGCATTGACATTGAAGGATATCCCAGAGATCAAGGAAATCATCAAGGACAATTGTTGTGGAGATTATAACCTAAAAGATTCTTTTTTTTGTGGGAGAGCTTCCTCTTTCTCCTAAATCCTATGGAAAACCTCAACATATTGACAAAGTGACAAAGATAATCAAAATAACATCCACCATTTTCACAAAGTGGGGAGACCTAATTAAGGAATGCATTGGTGAGGATACTACATTAGAGTGGTTATATCAAGATGAGAAATAAGTACCTCCAATTTTGATGGATGATAACAACAGAGGGCTTCAACTGATGAAAGGTATGGGATATAACAAGAATGAAAAGCTTGGTCTAAACCATGATGGTTTGCGAGAACCCCTTACTACTAAAATATTGGTCTTCAATTCACCACAAGTAAAGTGACCCTTCTTGGCAAGGGTGATTCTATTAAGGAGGTTGAATCTTCC
>VDFB02239977.1:0-13956 GCA_007258455.2 Sequoia sempervirens
TGGAGGTTTCGTAAATCATGTTGTCAGCTCACCTCCCACTATGTTTTCCAACCTCCAATCACACTGTGCATGTATATTTAGACCATATTAAGAAATAGAAATGCAAATTTTATTCTGCGTAAGGCTTGTTATAAGGTGCCTTTTCATTACATTTGTACCATCTAAATTACATTTATACCGTTTTGTTAAATTCTAGGTTTCAAAACATTGTTTTTTTCCTCTAACTCCTACATGTGCACTCCAACCATCAACTTTGAATGTGCAGACACGAAACACAGAGTGTTTTCCCCTTTCTTTCTCCAAACTAAAAATGCACACGTCATTTTGCCTCAAATTCCTATGCTAGAAAAAAATATTTGAAAATGACAACTCATACTCCAATTGTTTGTACTATCTAAATTGTATTCATACTGTTCTATAAAATTCCAGGTTGGAAAACACTGGTTTTTCAAAATTTGCAACCCACATAATGTTTTAAAACCCTTTACAAGTAACAACCCAATTGGTTGCTCACCCCTCACCTCAATTTGGTATGTTTTGTGATTGTCTTGAGAGCCTTTTGTGAATTAGATAGTAAGAATGTAATGGGATTGGAAAACAATGAGTTTTAAGAAATCTACAACTCACACAGTGTTCTAAAACCCCCTAGATGTAACAGCCCAATTGGTAAGCCGGGAAATCCAAGCTAACACACCTATGTACATATAGTTGGTTAGAAACCCCTCACCTCAACTCGCTTGGTCGTCTCACCTGCCTGCAACGCACCCTTGCTCTCCAATGATTCGCTTTCAACCTGCAGAAGGAGAAAACCCAGAACACAAAGTGTTTTCCAAGAACAATACTTGTTACAATCTAAAACGCATGGCTTAATCATATCAACGCCCTTCCCATGCACAGTGAACAGATAGCTTCTCGCACAAGGTCAAAAAACGTTGGCGTAATTCAATGCGACGGGACACCACCTCGCTTTCCTTGCTGTGATGTTTCCTTTTGTCTGTCGGTTTTGTCACTTCTATCATCCATCTGGCAGGCCCCACACTACGCCGTCTCTTCATGTTATGTATGGTACCATGTATGTCATTATGTGTTTTTGTATGTACATAGGTGTGTTTTGTTGGGAGATTAGTTGTGTCTGTAGAGGGTTTTACAACATTATGTGGGTTGGAGGTTTCATCAATCATGCACTCACCTCCCATGGTGTTTTCTAACGTGCAATCATTCAGAGTTTTAATGGTTGTTGGAAAATAGTGGGTGTTTATAAAACATTCCCTTTCATTGCATTCCTATTGCCTAATTAACAAAAGCTTTTTAAGACATTCCTACTCGTGCTCTCAACCACGTAACTTTGAATGTAGAGAATGAAATAAATGGCAAACCACATTGTGCTTTCCAACCTACAATTTATATTGTGCATTTATTTTTAAATGATATGACGAAATTGAATTTCATTTTTTTCTGTAAGAGTTGCTATAAATCGTGAAGGTGAATGAACTTTAGTACATTGTTACTATCTACAAACTTTAAGGTTTTCATTAGAAGAACGTTGTCTATACATACTTGCATGTTGGAAAACAGTATGTGTTATGAAACCTGCAACCCAAATACTGTTCTCAGCTTTGAGAGTGTCTTTCTAATTAGAGAATGTAGATGTTTTGTTTTTAATAAGTTGTTTGCAAAATTTGTCTACATTATCACATAGGACTCTCATGTCTTCATCCAACTGATTCTCTTTTGTGCACTGACATCCTATTATACCTTCTTTTCATGTTATGTATGTTTCTATGTATGTTTTTGTGTACAGTTTTATTCGTTTTTGTATGTATATAGGTGTGTTTTGTCGACCGAGTAGCTGCTATTTTTTGGTCAATCAAGGTGATTGGCAAGGCTTTTGTTGACTTGTTAATCTTTGTTCTTGCAATGATCTGTATTTTTCAGTCATCTGTACAAGTAATGGTTCAGTTTACAATATCATTGAACAATGGTTATAATATCGATATGCCATTTAGGTGTTCATAGAGATAAACAAGATATAAACATAAGTTTGATAGTGGTACGCGGTATCCTTCTTGTTTTGTCTTCTATGCACTTATTGATTATTATAAGTTATGGCCTCTTCCATATGTTAGGAGAGATGAGTTTTTTATATATCTGAAATGAACATTTAGTGCTTCACAGTTCCTGCAGAATGGCAGATATAAATGTTGATATATACTACTAGTGTTAGCGATAGGTTAAATTGGAATGTACATTTTAATATGTTTGTTTATTGTTTGTGCAAGCTGGAATTTTGCACTCACCACAACATATAAATTGTTTATTGGTGAAATTTGGAATAAAAAGAATTCTTTGTAGCACCAAAAGTCTTTAATTTTCCAATTTAATCTATCGCTAACACTTGTCTTCCTTCCAGGTGGCTGATATATTCAAAGAAATAAAATTGGAGAAAACAAGGGTAGGTGGATTGAGAAGGATGATTTTGGAGATGTGAAGCTTCTGCACTAAATACAGGTAATTCTAGTTGTCATAGCTTGAATTTCAAGTGTACGGGTCAGTTAAACTTCCAAAATTTATTATGCATTAAGAAGTTATGATATTTTTATAGATGAGATGCTTACTGTGGCGAATGCAAAGAATATCCAGTTGAATTTTTTTATTCTGCATAAACAGAAATAGCTATGCATTTCATATGAAAACCATACATGCAAACAAATCATTTTATTTTTCCATCAATGAAAACCCTTTTCTTTAACCAATAGCCATTCAATGCTTTTCAGAAAACTTAGACAAAACACAACTGTATACATAAAAAAACAACATAAACACACCTGCAACTCCATTTCAAAGCCCGCATTGGTTCGGTCGCCTCCCACATGCAACTCCATTTCAATGCCCACATTGTTTTGGCCACTTGTAGCTCCATTTTAATGCTCGTGCCTCCCTACTCATGGCCGCTTGTAACTCATTTCGCTGCTCGCACCTCCCTCCCCAAAAAACTACAAAACGAAATGAAGAAAATGGCAAACCAAAACAAAATAAAATGTGGAAAATAGATAGGGTTTCGTGACTTTCCCCTCGGGGTCGCGCGTCCTTTTCCAGCGTCTGACATGTGACGACACAGGGCTACCGATCCGTCAATTCTTTCCATCTTTTCGTCAGTGTCTTTTTGTCCACCATGTGGGATGGGGGATGTGGGGGTACGATATTATGTTATATACATATATAACATAAGGTGTGTTTTGTCTAGGAGTTAGCTTTCTCTTTGATAGCTTTCTCCAAATCCTAGAGAAAAAGCACCTATGTACACACAAAAATGCATGAAAATATACATAATGGCATACATCGTAACATACATAACACGAAGAGATGACATAGTGTGAGGCCCGACAGATGGATGATAGAAGTGACAGAACCAACAATGGAAGGAAACATCATAGTTAATATGTAAGAAGTATTGTTATTGGAAAACACACTGTGTTGTGGGTTTTCTCATTCTGCAGGTTGAAAGTGAAAGGTTGGAGAGCAGTTGGGGGAGATGAAAACCAATGGAATTGAGGTGAGGGGTTTGTAACCAATTGGGTTGTCACTTGTAAAGGGTTTTAAAACATTGTTTGGGTTGCAAATTTTAAAAAACTAGTGTTTTGCAACCTAGAATTTTACACAACAGTATGAATATTATTTAGACCATAGGAATAACAAAAGTTTTTGTTATTTAGACCATAGGAATGCAATGAAAGGCACCATTTTTTAAAACCCAATGTTTTCCAACAACGATTAAAACTCTGTATGATTGTAGGTTGGAAAACACAGTGGGATGTGAGAGCATGATTTATGAAACCTTCAACCCACACAATGTTGTAAAACCCTATATGGACACAACTAATCTCCCAACAAAACACACCTATGTATATACAAAAACACATAAAAATATACATAACATGAGGAGATGGCATTGTGTGAGGCCTGCCAAGGCAGATGATAAAAGTGATGAAACTGGTAGACAGGAGGAAACGTCATGGCCAGGAAAGCGAGGAGGTGTCCTCTCGCATCAAATTACGCCGGCATTTTTTTGCCTTGTGCAAGAAGCTATCCGATCACTATGGGAGGGAAGGGCATTGATATGATTAAGACATGTGTTTTAGATTGTAACAAGTATTGTTCTTGGAAAACACTCTTTCTCATTCTACAGGGAGTTGCAGGTCGGGGATATATAAGACTATCCAAATTCACCTGAGGAGTGAGTAACCAATTGGGTTGTTACTTGTAAAGGGTTTGAAAACAATATTTGGGTTGCAAGGTTCATAATACCCAATGTTTTTGAACCTGCAATTACACATAGACAGTATGATTGTAATGAAAATGTTTTGGTTACTTACATTGTGAGAACCCAATTGGTTGGTGACACCTTAGTTGATTTTGGATACTTTTATGTATCCCCCACCGATAATTATATTGACAGTTTGAATGTTTTTAGCAACCCTTACTTTCAACAAGCATTCCATTTCAATATTGTCATAGGTTTGGAACAAAAAATGCACATAAGAGTTGCAAGATGGAAAACACACAGGGTTGTGACTCACTTCTGAATTCTTGTTCAATGAGCACTTTTTGTTATGCATACTGTAACATAACAATGTTTTGAAGTTCACCTTCATATTTTATGACAACTCTTACTTTCAGCGAACATTCCATTTCAATATTTGTTCATATGTTTGGAACACAAAATGCACATAACAGTTGCAGGATGGAAAACACAGAGGGTTGTGACTCACTTCTCAATTCTTGTTCAATGACCACTTTATGTTATGTAGACTGTGACAATAATCATTTGGTTGTGTGTTTATAACGTGTATTCTATTTATGTTAATATGAAATATACCGGAAGGAAATGAAACCTGAAGTCTTATTGTTTATGGTAGCTTGCTTATAAATGAAAGAAAAAGGTTGACATTTAAATCGTTTGAGGTTGGCTATTTTTCTCATCATTGATACTTTCAAATGAATAGTCGTATTAAATTCTATTTGTAACAAGAAAAATGGCATTTCACTATCTTCATATGATTGCAAGGAAAAAAAATGCTCACATTATTTGCAGTGTTGGAAAACACACTATCTCTTGTCAGTTATTTTCTTGTCAAAAGTTTTTGTTTCCTACCCACCAAGAATGTAAGGAAGTCCACCTTAAAATTTTCTTTCTTATGATTCAAAAACTATATGCTTGCATACAGGAGACGGTGCAATAAATTTTGGAACTTTAATTGTCCCGTAACACTTGCAACTTTTTTACATATTACAAGCAACCATGGATGCATACTTCGAAGGGGAAAATCAAAGAAAGCGAGAGAAAGGGTAATATTGAAATCTACTTTTTAATGTGTATTTTGATATTTTTAATGAATCGATTGCATGTATTTGAATTTGATGTGACATTTACATTCCTGGAATTAGAGGGCAAGGATGGACAGGGAAGTGGTGGGCACGAGCAAGTTAGTGTCCATTTGGGATAGGAAAATGTGCCTCGATAGGGTAGCAAGAAGAAAGGGTGTCTGTGGAGGAGATCGTGCACTTTCCCTTTTAAAGTATGCATTTATGGTTGGCTGTAATATGTGCCATTCCGGTCACTTTTTGCTCAGATTTCAGAGTGTCTTTGTGATTTCATTTAGAAATTTTCATTTTTGTTACAAATATGTTGATTTTGACAGTATATTGGAAAACACACTGTCCCTGGTTCTTTCAAAGGAATAAAGTGGAAGAAAGGGTAATTTTGAAATATGCTTTTGAACGTCTATTTTCATAATTTGAATGAATTTGTTGCATGCATTTGAATTTGATGTGGCGTTAACATTCTTCACGTTGCAAGGCAAGGATGAACAAGGAAGTGGCAGGTGTGAAGAAACGTCGTTCATGAGATCGAGGCTTGATTTTATTGATTCTTGACACTAGCCTACTCAATTTCTCAATTTCCTTCAACTTCTGTAAAAGAAGCAAAAAAATCAGGCCTCGATTATTAGTGACATTTCTTGGTCTGTCTCATTTTGAATTGTATTTCTCCTCCAAAGGCTCATATGAATGTGTTAGGAAATTTTTCTACGTTTTCATATAAGACTTTCATCTCTCCCCCTACTGATTCTCATTCTCTCCACTTATATCTGATGTTTCCTTTTCCTTATATCCATATGTTAATTGTTGAACGTAGTCATTTATATTCATGGGTTTCTTATAGGTTGAAGGTGTTGAAAGTGCAATGGTTGAAATAGAGGCTTCCTCGAACCCTCGTGCAAGTGGAATCACCCCACTGTCAGTGCCAAGGACTTAAAGAAGCCTATAATATTTTATCTGACCGTCTCCTCAATTGCACATAAAAGGCACTATAGGAGAGGATGATAGAGGCTGACAATATTCATTTTCCATTCGGTTTTTGATCATGTAATTATTGAACAATTATGGTGTGGAATTACATTATCTTTGATCATGTAATTATTGATCAATTATTCTATGGAATTACAATACTTTGGTATGTTTGAAGACTACGGTCTTCTGCCACTACTGGCATTGTCCGATTGTTAAGTTGTATTGTTAATCTTGCCATGAAGGCTCCAATCCATTTGGGGTTTAGGGGATGAGGTCCCCTGTTTGTGACCTCACTGGTTCATAGCTTCGGGTCAAAAGTGTTTACTCCTCTTAATTTAAAAAAATTTAAGACAATGTTCTTGTAGATTTCATGTAAAATTTCATTATAAACAATGTCAAATTCCATCAAATAATGGTAGGAATTTCCACCTCAAGTCTTATTATTTATGTCAAACTTACAATCCATGTAAGCACATGCAACTAGCACTTTATGTTATGCAGACTGTAACAAAACAATGTATTCAAGTTGAGCTTTGTATTTTTTAACAACCCTTACTTTCAGCAAAACACTCCATTCAAATATGTGTTCATATGTTTCGAACACAAAATGCACATATTAGTTGCACGATGGGAAACACACTCGGTTTTGAGAAATAGTTGCAGGATGAAAAACACAGTGGCTTGTGACTCACTTCTCATGTCTTCTTCAATGAGTGCTTTCTTTTATGCAGACTGTAACGAAACACTGTTTTCAATTTCACCTTCGTATTTTTAAAAAAACCCTTACTTTCAGCAAAACACTCCATTTGAATATCTATTCATATGTTTTGAACAAAAAATGCATATATTAGTTGCACGATGGGAAATACACTGGGTTTTGAGAAGTAGTTGCAGGATGTAAAGCACAATGGCTTCTGACTCACTTCTCATGTCTTCTTCAATGAGCGCTTTCTTTTATGCAGACTGTAACGAAACATTGTTTTCAACTTCACCTTCATATTTTTAAAAAAACCCTTATTTTTAGCAAAACACTCCATTCAAATATCTGTTCATATGTTTCAAACACAAAATGCACATATTCGTTGCATGATGGGAAACACATTGGGTTATGAGAAGTAGTTGCAGGATGGAAAACATAGTGGCTTGTGACTCACTTCTCATGTCTTCTTCAATGAGCGCTTTCTTTTATGTAGACTGTAATGAAACACTATTTTCAACTTCACCTTCATATTTTTTAAACAACCCTTACTTTCAACAAAACACTCCATTCAAATATCTATTCATATGTTTCGAACACAAAATGCACATATTAGTTGCACGACGGGAAACACACTGGGTTTTGAGAAGTAGTTGCAGGATGGAAAACACAGTGGCTTCTAACTCACTTCTCATGTCTTGCTCAATGAGTGCTTTCTTTTATGTAGATTGTAACGAAACACTGTTTTCAACTTCACCTTCGTATTTTTTTAAAAACCCTTACTTTCAGCAAAACACTCCATTCGAATATTTGTTCATATGTTTTGAACACAAAATGCACATATTAGTTGCACGATGGGAAACACGCTGGGTTCTAAGAAGTAGTTGCAAGATGAAAAACACAGTGGCTTGTGACTCACTTCTCGTGTCTTCTATAATGAGCACTTTCTTTTATGCAGACTGTAACGAAATACTGTTTTCAACTTCACCTTCATATTTTTTTAAAAACCCTTACTTTCAACAAAACACTTCATTTGAATATCTGTTCATATGTTTCGAACACAAAATGCATATATTAGTTTCATGATGGGAAATTCACTAGGTTCTAAGAAGTAGCTGCGGGATGGAAAACACAGTGGCTTGTGACTCACTTCTCATGTCTTCTTCAATGAGGGCTTTCTTTTATGCAGACTGTAACGAAACACTGTTTTCAACTTCACCTTCATATTTTTTAGAAAACCCTTACTTTCAACAAAACACTCCATTCGAATATCTGTTCATATGTTTTGAACACAAAATGCACATATTAGTTGCACGATGGGAAACACACTAGGTTCTGAGAAGTAGTTGTAGGATGGAAAACACAGTGGCTTCTAACTCACTTCTCATGTCTTCTTCAATGAGCGCTTTCTTTTATGCAGACTGTAATGAAACACTGTTTTCAACTTCACCTTCATATTTTTTTTAAAACCCTTACTTTCAACAAAACACTCCATTCAAATATTTGCTCATATGCTTTGAACAAAAAATGCGCATATTAGTTGCACGATGGGAAACACACTGGGTTCTAAGAAGTAGTTGTAGGATGGAAAACACAGTGGCTTGTGACTCACTTCTCGTGTCTTCTTCAATGAACGCTTTCTTTTATGCAGACTATAATGAAACACTATTTTCAACTTCACTTTCATATTTTTTTAAAAACCCTTACTTTCAGCAAAACACTCCATTCGAATATCTATTCATATGTTTCGAACACAAAATGCACATATTAGTTGCACGATGGAAAACACATTGGGTTCTAAGAAGTAGTTGTAGGATGGAAAACATAGTAGCTTGTGACTCACTTCTCCAGTCTTGTTCAAAAGGATAATTGTTACTCCTGTATGTAGATATACTATTTCAAGTGGGAGCTTTCTTGTTTGTTCTGTATCCATTACCGCATTACACAAATTCCCTCCTCCACCAACCTCCAATGCAACTATTGTTGTGGCATCTTAAACTTTTATCAGTTGTGCAACAAGACCTTTCACTTTTGACCTATTAGTTGTGCAACAACACCTTCCATTGTTGTCTTTGTTTTATGAAATTCATGTCTTTTAGACTTAGCTCTCTCCGAACAACATTAAGGTCCTCTTCTTTTCACTGTGAAAACTTCTTCTTGTGTTTTAATTCCTTTTCTAAGTGGTTAATTTTAGTGTTTTCTTGTTCTACTCCACTTTGAGCATTTCCAGCTATTATTTCTGCAGTGTGTTTATGATTAGAGTATGTAGATGTTTCTTTTTGTAAGCTCGTTAGGGAACTTGTCTTCCTTTTCAGATAAGACTTTCATGCCTCCACCCAACTGATTGTCTTTGTCTACACTTAGATCTGATATTTCCTTTTCCTTTTCATCCATTTCTAGTTGTATTTGTTCCATGGAATTGCTAACTTCAAGAATGCTTTCCTTCCTTCATTTGTTCAACCCCACTTATAGCATCATCTCTCTCTTTCTCTACTTGCACAAATTTATATGCAATGAAAAAAAAGCAATCTTCTCTAAAAACAATTGGAAAGAAGCAAATCAAAGTAAATGAGATAGATAATGTTTTGATTGAAGAGGTTGTTCCTACTCCTAACAAGTGGAGGAAGGAGAATGTGCAAGGGGAAAATGGAAATGCAGAAGGGGATTAACTCTAAAGGTTTTCTATTGCATACGAATTTGTGCAAGTAGATAAAAAGAGAGAGATGATGCTATAAGTGGGGTTGAACAAATGAAGGAAGGAAAGCATTCTTGAAGTTAGCAATTGCATGGAGCAAATACAATTGGAAATGGATGATAAGGAAAATAAAATATCAGATCTTAGTGTAGAAAAAGAGAATTAGTTGGGTGGAGGCATGAAAGTCTTATTCGAAAAGGAAGACAAGTTTCCTATCGAGCTTGCGAAAAGAAACATTTGCATACTCTAATCATAAACACACTGCAAAAACAAAAGTTGGAAATGCTCAAAGTGGAGCAGAACAAGCGAACACTAAAATTAACCACTTAGAAAAGGAATTAAAACACAAGAAGAAGTTGTCACGGTGAAAAGAAGAGGACCTTAATGCTGTTCAGAGAGAGCTGCAATCTAAAAGACAGGAATTTCATAAAACAAAGATAGTAATGGAAGGTGTTGTCACACAACTAATAGGTCAAAAGTGAAAGGTCTTGTTGCACAACTGATAAAAGTTTAAGATGCCACAACAATAGCTACATTGGAGGTTGGTGGAGGAGGGAATTTGTGTAATGTGGTAGTGGATACGGAAAAAATAGGAAAGCTCCCACTTGAAATAGGATATCTACATACAGGAGTAACAATTATCCCTTTAAACAAAATCCAATCCCATACCATTTCCTCCACAATTCAACAATCACCAGCCAAATTGTTGAGCATTGGAAACGTAAGGCTGCCACTATCTCTTGTTGCATATGGAGATGGAATTGAACCACCCATGCCATTTGTATTTCCTAGTGCATGAGTTTGCAACAATTCAGATGCTGTGAAGGGGGCATTTTTCAGCCAAGTGCTCTTCCTATTGGCCAAAGTGAATGGCGAGGAGGTGAATAGTACACTTGGGGGAAAGACTTTTCCATTCATACGATACATTACTATTTCCACTTAGGCATCATATTCCTTCATTTATATTCCACGCTATCTACTTTATCTGTCCACGTTCCTTTGATCTTGCATAAAGTATTGGGCCAAAATACCAAGAAATTGAATCTAATGCATGCTTTATAACATGTATGTCTTCCATCCTCCATATCACATGTCGTCCATGTCTTATTTCCTTTCATGCCCATTTATCTTCCATATCCATGTCATATCATTATAACTTCTCATACCTCTTACCATGGGGGGATGTTATTACTTTGACATGCCATCTTTGGAGTCCTCCATAGTTCCTCTATTTCTCCTTTGTATAAGAGTAAACATTTTGGGTTCCCTTGTCATTCGATCCATCCACCCATAGCATTCTATACTTTGATCCATCTATCTTGATCCTCCATATAAGGTGTATCCTTACATGTCCTATCATTTACCCATATCATTGATCCCTATCCATCCATATGTCCTTTGGTTTTCAGCTTGACTAAGGAATAACATCTTGTTTATCATTATCATTTAAAATCTTATTTATCATTGCGTTATCATTGTTATGACTAAAACATTTAAAAAAACCATAAACTCTTTAACATACTAAAACATTCTGCTTTACTGAGTCACAACCCATTGCGTTTTCCATCCTACAACTGTTTTGTGCATTGGTCCTTATCATATGCATTAGCATTTGCATTTTTCCATTATCATTATCTTGCATATTTATGATTTTCATACTTCATGCATGACAAATTGTGCTTTATCTTAACTCTTGTCTCTTGTCTCCATCAATATCATTATCTTTTTATATCTTTTCTTTTGTTGTCACTGTAGACACCTAAATTTGGACACTTACATTGGTCCAAATTTGTCCTTTTTCATCTAAACATCCTCTTATTTGCATTAATTAAGTAATATCGCTATTATTTAATTAATACCTTCTAAAGTTCTTCTAATCCCTAAGGTATCTAGTTAAATAATTAAATACCTTACTCCCTCACATGTCAAATCCTTTTCTTAATCTTAATCAACCTCTTAATCTCTTCATTAGGGATGTGCACATGCCTAATCCTTGATTAGGATGTGTCACATCCTCCAACTTTTGCAAGTTGGATTCTAATCCTTATTAACCACTAATTATCCTCTAATTATTGATCAGTTAAGCCTACTCAATACCTTGGTCAACTCTCCCCATCCCACAAGGAATTTTTAATTCCTTTTTATTCATCCAAGGCTCCTCTCTTCCCCATGTGAATTTTTAATTCACTTTTATTCCTCCAAGGAATCTTCTCTTCCCCATACAAATTCTAGAACCTTTGACTTGTCACATCACATGTGGACAAGTACTTACCTTTTTAGGCACCTTGTCTTATCCAAGGTACTTTCCACCTCTCCCTTTGGAACCTTGTCTTATCCAAAAGATTCCCCAATCATGTCAATTTTAAATTCACTTTTTATTCACCCAAGATTCTCCTCTTCCCCATGTGATCATTGAGAGGTCACATCATCCCTTTTTCAAGGTACTTGCAAGTACTTCCACATCATTTGTACCCTCTCCACCTCATGTGTCCTTGTGACACATCATCTGCCACATGGCAAGATGTGAGGGCTTGTGAGTCCTCAACTCACCATAGCCCTACATCTTGCCCCATGGTGGAAAGATCTCAACTGTCCATTCTTTTTAGGGTTCCTCTCCATAAAATGAAAGAAATTTCTTTCATTCTCATTCATTATCACATTCATTCACAATCTTCAAGCATTCAACTCCAACTCTCTAAAGAATTCAAGCTCTCATCCACCATTATCACACCTTCAAGCTCATCTTGCATCCACTCTAGCCATTTACTCAACTACTCACTTTTCTCATTGCATTCCCCATCCTTCATACATCATTTTGAATCCTTTTTCATCCATCTTTCCATCCAAGGGAGCACACAAAATCAACCATCAAGGTCCAACCAAAGGATCAATCCAAGACAAGGTATAATCAGCTTCTTTCTTATCTTTATTTTGTTTTGGATTCAACTAGGCTAATCGTGAGGTGTCAGTGTTCTTTTCTTCTCTTTTGCATCTTGTTTTGCATGTTTTAAAGTAGCTCTAGATCACTGGTTCACAGTCACATTCCGAGGAAGCTTGAGGATCTCTACACCTTGTTGTATACAAAGAAGAGTGAGGAATGGGGCATGAGTTTTTCTTGTGTATGTATCGAGACAATCTGCCCTATGATGATTACAAAAAGCATAACCAATAAAAAGGGGGAATCATTCCACTTTATGATGAAATAAATGATCACTTCAGAGCCTTTCCATTCCATTCATTTCCATATCCTTTCCTCCCATATCGAAAACATTTCATAAACCACTTGTATGCTTTCCTTGCATCACATCAATGCATTGAATTCCTTTCTTCTTTGGATCCACCTAGGCCATTCATATTTCTATATCTTGCATTTCATTTTCTACCTACAACTCAAAAATGATGAATCAATAGCATTTCCATTCCATTCATTTGCATATCCAGCCTTCCATATCCTTTCCACCCATATCGAATACTTTTCGTAAGCCATTTATATGCCTTGTTTGCATCTAATCAATGTTTCACATTCCTTTATTTGTTGTACCCACCTAGGTCATTCATATTTGTAAATATCGCATATCTTTATCTATGTATAGCTTAAACATACCTTCCTGTATCATAACAACATTCACACCATCCCATACGAAGAACAATATGAAGGAAATATCAAGGTTATGCAATCAAAGACTGAGGGCTTTGAAGATAAATATAATAACATAAAGTTGTATTGAAGGGTTTTTTTTAAAATGTCTTTTGTAAGACCTATTTTATGGAGAGCCACAAGTGTCACCGGTTCCTCTCTCTTAGTCTTAAGGAATTTTTTTCCTTGCTTAAGTTTTTGAGTTTCCTTTTGTTTTGGTTGTCGGTTCTTGAGAAGAAAGTAAATCTTGTTGTTATCTTTCATATTCTTTGTTATTCTTTGATGTAAATCTGTGAAACCCTCTTTGGACCCTTCTTATGAGTACTTGACTTGGTTGTGATTAGTTTCTTCTAATCGAGTTCTTTAAACAAGTAATGATATAGCTTAAAGGTTTACATAACAGTTGCATCATGGAAAACATAGTGGGTTGTTATTAACTTCTTATTTTCCTACAGAGTGTAAGAAAAGAATGCTTTGAAGTTCACCTTCTTGTTTTATGACAACCCTTAGTTTCAGCAAAACAATCCATTTGAATATTTGTTCATATGTTTGGAACACAAAATTTCCATAAGAGTTGCA
>VDFB02239979.1:0-12646 GCA_007258455.2 Sequoia sempervirens
GTTGGTGGAGTGTGTCACTAATCAGAGTGGCCCAGTCATAATGTTCCCTTTTGCCAATGATTTTGGCAATGACATAAAACATCCATGGCTGAAAAAGATTGCCGTCCTCCTCTCCAGTGATTCTATTGAGTAGAGTTATTAACACTGCGTACTCATCTTTATATTCTCCTCGTCCCACCAACTTAGGCAAGCTAGCCTTTGTCACTTTTAGCCATTTCTCAGCTATTATCCTTTGACATTTGTCCTTGGCTGTCTCGAATGCCTTCTTGCATTCCGTCACTGATATGACTTTGCTATTGGGACATGATGGGATATCAAAGCACCTTTCGATATCCTGTGGTTTTAGACTACAAACAATTTTCCCATCTGCTGCTCTAATTTCTCTAGTGGTAGGGTTGTAATGCTTAACACAAGCGATTACAAGCTCTACGCTTTGTAATGTGATGGGAATGGATGCGGCCTGTAGCAACTCGGATTCTTCAATATTTTGCAATGTGATTTGATTCATGCCCTCCAGCTGCTCCAGATCGACCACTAGATTTACTTGATGTAAATTTGTGTCAATTGTTTTCAAGTAATCATGAAATAGGGCTGTCATGGTCCTTTATTGCACCTGAGAGTTCTACATCTTGAAAAACTCAAAGATTGACTGTAAACTCGACCCTGTTTAGATAACTTTCAGAAACCCCTGAAAATAGCGCCCTACCGAGAAGTATTTTTTCGGAAAAAGTCTGGCACATGGGTTTTGTTCGTGCTTCAATGCTGAACAAGCTCAGTTCCTCAAAATTTTGATTTCTGAAACTTTTGGAAAAAACCCCCAAAAATAGGGCAGCAACAATGTTGATTTTCGGAAATTTGACAAGATGGGTTTCTCTGGAAAATTATGCTGGATCTACCTAGTTGATCTGATCTGATGTAGCCTGCCACCTTTTTGAAATGTGCAAGAAAACCTAAGACAAGAAGAGAGGAAGTAGACAGAAGATGGATTGGAAGTTTTTATCTGACTCTCTGAGAAAATCCGTCTCTGAATCCAACCTCAGATTAGCAATCTTCTTATGCTTCAGATCTGCAAGAAATATCGAAGAACGGATGAAAACCTTGGCCAGATCTGTAAATGGTGTCCTTTGAGAGCTTGTGTGAAATATGCTAACCAATTTTTTTCGATGAATTAACACACATAACCAGCACTTAATCAACTCGGTTAGCGTTAGCTCCAAATAGAAATCTGAACTTGAAATGAAAACTACTCAACGTCAAAAATGTGCACTCAAAATCCCACTGAGGGTGAGGTGCTAACATATGACGGAGTGTTGAATTTGAAAACTAGAAACTGATAGGCGGATAACCAACAATGAAAAGCATTTCCTTACTACCACCAAACACTGGGGGGAAAAGATTACAATTAAAACAATTCATCCACTGCGGCGGGCATCCACAGAGTGGTGGGAATACTCCACTTATTCAGTGGGTGAGTTTACAACAATTATTAGGCAGCAAGCCAGCCTTTAAATCCACTCTTCCACTTATTAACGTGGGGGGAATACTGTCCACACAACCACTTATAACGTGGGGGAAATTACAAACAAGATATAAGTTTATTCTAAAACTCAACCACTCAATTGTGGGAGTGTAAAACAGATATAAAATTGCAGCAAGTAAAGGAAGAGCTGTTAGTACTACTAACTAGCTTTACAAAGAATAAGAACAGCTGCAAATAGAATAGATAATCTTCCAAGAACATTAAACAGTTAGAGTATCACTTCCTCTAACATTTACAATGATATAAGATGAAGAATTGAAGCTCAAACCAGCATTATATCAAAAACTAACAAGTCTGATATAAAAATCTGCAATCTGGAAATGTCTATCAGCGAACAGCAAACTCATAAAAATGATCACAACTCCTTCAATATACCTCTGAATTGAATGAAACGAAATGCAAAGTCTCTTTGGAGGATAGGCACCCAAACTCAAACCACAAAACTACATCAAAACTCATGATATTATTTTGCACGAATCCCAAAGCACTCTCAAGATGGTACGGCCCTCAAGAGGGGCGATTTCTCTTGCTAAAAATCAAATACTTGGAATTAAATGCTGAAATTCTCCAAATATGATCGCCATTAGCATAGAATTGCAAGGATCAAATACCCATAACCAAAATAAATTCACATCAAAAGCTGTAAATGAAAAACACCTTCAGCTGTGTACACATCAGCAACATTAAAACTGAAATTCTCACCAAAATTCACCAACTTTGAAGCACAATCTGCTAGTCTGATTGAGAAGCAGCAATAAGACCAACTAGGTGTTGTCTTTCAAACACGAAATTGGATTGGAACTAGGAGGTAAGCATCCCTCGAAGTATTAAACAAGTTGTCATTTTGACAACATAACATTGAAGTATACAAACATTGATACCCCTACCTCTTCAAACAAGCAGCTTAATATATGCTTTAGTTGGCAAAATGAAGCAACAAGAACTCTTCTTCAAATTCCAAGAAGTTGAATCACTTCAACTTCCAAAAGATTTTTCCTTTTACTTTTTGAAATAATAAAAATATCATTCAACTTCCCTTTAGGCATCCATTTCATATTGCAAATAATAAAGCATTTATTAAATAATTAAATGCTCACTTGACTCCCCTTTATGTCCCCTTCTTAAAACAACTTGAAGTCATCAAGCCTAGGCATGGGGTACAACTTCAAGACATGAAAATTGACTAAGTCTCAAACTTTCACCCAAGGAGAAACCAAACCCAAAGCTGTAAACCGAGACCGATGGATAACAAGATGACTCGAGTTGAACTGGCCATGATGCCACCGCCAAAATTAGGGACTTCCTTACTAAAAATAGCCACAAACCTCCAAGCAAGGAAATCCCATTTCACTTTTTGATCAACTCACGGATTTCCTAGGTCAGCTATCGGCCAAAGAAGAGCCGCATGGCCAAATGGGACATTACATTGTGGTTGTTCTTGATCATCAACCTGCAATGAAATAATGAAGTGGGATGCCTATACCTTGATTATATAGACTCAAGCCTTAGATCCACAAGTTTGGGGACCTAACTCATGATCAAAAGTTGTTTTGGCTTGATCTGAAGTTCAAAAAGGTGATTTCCACTGATCCTGGAGTGAGTTGGCCAAGTTTATCTAAAAATATCTTGACTTTAGTCAACAACTTGACCTTTGACCTTTTCTAGGCATCCTTCATTTTTTTGCAAGTTTTGTGTTATTTTCTCTCTTCAATGACCTCAGCTTTGATCCTCGCCAATTTAGCTTGATCTCGTTGATCCCCGGAGATGCTCCCCGGCACATCTTCATCACCGCTGAGCTAGATCCCATCTAAAGAGAAGTGCCCTCGAGACATGATGATAAAAAGTTGAGCTTAGGGCTACAAAAGAAAGGGCACATTTTCCAAAGCAGTGCTGCTCTTTTGCTTATGCCTTGGTGAATTTTCAATCTTTGTTCTTCAGCCTTTTGAAATGACCTCTCGTGCTTTGATTTGGATTTCTCGTTGATCAGAGAATCAGATGCTTTCACTTGATATCCCGCCAGGTAGCCAGCTCCATTTCGCCGAAGATGAATGAATTCAAAAAACTTGGAATTCATTTTAGGGCTCCTTTATTCAAGGGCACCCCTCATTGAAAAGAGCTCTTTTGTCTTTCAGCATGGTTATCTTTGTCTGAAAAGTTGCCTAGTTTGCTCTGGATTATCTATTGACCTGGTCTCCGGCTGATGTCTCACTGCGGTTTTCGGCTTGCATCAGTTTCAGATCTACCTTAGGGCCGAAGGTTATCCCGGGAAGCCTCTTTTGTCGCTTATCAAAGATCTAGAGGTCCAAAAGGAAGGGCGCCTTTCTTTTGAAAAGGCTCTTTTTCTTTGATTTTCGCCTTCGACAATGGTTTCCTGATATTTCTTCAACTGCCTCTTTTCACTTCATCAGCAGTTGCTTATGATCCACTCCTCGGAAGATTTATCTGTTTGTTTCGTTGTCGCGCCAGCAAGCAAACGCCGAGGATGACTGCCTTGGATGATCTAACAGCCTGCATTTGACCCTTAAAGATCATGCAAGCCCCGCTTTGAAAAGGTTTTTCAAAGATGTGAACTTGCCCTCCTTCTCAGAAGTATCGTGAGTTAGTCAAATTTTGACCTTTTTTAGTTTCAAAAATCTCCTCCATCGAAGATCACCATTTTGGACCTTTTCGCCATGGTTGCATCATTGAAGCTTTTGAAGCTTAGCTTTCAGCACCTGGTACTGGCCAATCTGCCATTAATGGCTGCAGAGCTCCTAACTTTGTTCCTGAAAAATAGAAATAGACCCACCAGAGTAAAACTTATCTTTTGATGATTCTGACTTGACCAATGTGATCGTGAAGCCTTTTAACCCTATCAAAATCATTTTCAATCATTTCTGGGAAGGTCCTATTTTTGGGGGTTTTCCCTGAAAATAGGGGCAAAAACCCTAATTTTCAAATTTTCAGACAGGGGTAACGTGTGTTCTGGACAAGAACCTCCACCAAGATTTTGCGATTGGTTTCCAATCTTAAAACAAACCTACATGGCATTTTAAACAAGATTTAGCTCAATTTATACGTAATGCCGTAAAAAATTATTTTGGGTAAAAACTATTTTGGGTACAACACATTTTAAGAGAATCAGGGATCATTGACTATTCACGTCCTTAAAGACTTTCGGTTAACTTAAATCTTTAAGCAAAGAAAAGAGACTTGTCCTTAATGCAGGTTTCATCTCGTTAATGGTCTCAAAATATAAAGGAGAGGCAGTTTATGATTCATAATTTTCAAAACAGAAAGGAAGAATGCTATGGCAAGATCATTAGTTGATTTCACCCCCGAGAGAAGATGCAATCACAGACTCTAGTTCAAATTAGAATGATGATTGATGAGGAACTCCAAGCTGGGCAACAAATATCCAAGATATATCAAGGAAAATCTTCCATTGACTATGTTTGGGAAAGGCAAGAATCAAATCTTGAGATTCATCAGGACTTAATATTCATCAATTTTCTTCACTACATGTGACTAACAGATCAAGTCATTTGCATATACTAAAACATAATCAGAGAAAGATGCTCGAAGCTTATAGCATAAGCTTTTGATTAGGTGAAGTTTCCCTTTACCGGGTTACAGAGATGAAAACAAAGATTATGAGGCTCAAACAATATTTCCCTTCTACAAACTTGTAAACATTATGTCTTGTTTTGAAGGCTAGGAAATACATATATACACTATTCCAGCTAAAGAATACCCTCAATACGAATTTAATCCAACAACTGGCCAAAATATTTAACATGATCCAAAGAAACCCATAGACTGCAGGGGTTAAGGATATATATATATATATATCTTTCATTCCAGACAAATTTAAAAATAGACTCAAGGAAAGACAGGATTTTGGTTCACCTACAAAATACCCCTGACAACCAACTCCAGAATGGTAAAGAATACCCGATTCCCTTTTACATACATAAAAATTAGAACAATCCAAGAATACCTTTCTATACAAGGGATACTCAGAAAGAGGATTCATTGATTCAAATAACACTAAAGACTCAATACGATACTTGCCTGAGTAAGAAGATACACACTTGAAAGGTCCAAGCTCTTCCCTCTGCAAACTGTGACAAGCTATGAAGCCACCGAACTTTTAGACAAGAGAGACAGAGCCGTGATTTTAAGAATTAAATGTCGCCACCTCTCGAGAGATTGAAATGCGAAATTATTTACTAGACACCACCTTGTACAGCTTCAAGAGAGAATTATTAAGAATGAAAGCTACTGGTGACGACAATCAAGAATGTGGAAAAGACAGGAGAATGGAGTGGTATAAAACTTAAAGAAAACGGTGATAGAGAATGTCTCCCGCAACTGGAAGGAAACTGGGCTACGACTGAAGAATGATTGAGAATGAAGCAAGTCTAACATAATGTATAATGCCACCAGACGCCGTTTTCCTTGAATGCATTTAATACATTTTTCCCCAAAAAGAAAGAGTGACACTTTCCAAAGAGATGAATCCAGAGAATCCCCATAAAGAATGTGAGAGTTGATAAAAGTGAAAGGCAATAATGGGCGATCCTCAAATTATTACCCAAAGTTTCATGAGACCTCCCTTTCAAGACTTTCCGAATTCCTCGACTTCTTGGCTCCCATTCCCCACGTTTCCACTGGGTACACGATGGGAAAATGGCGGTAAATGTCTCTGCCAAGAAAAATCGACGCCAAACTCTCCCACATATTCATTTATTTTCAAGTATCACATATATTATGTTTTAATATTAACTTTCCTTTTATTATTATTATAACATTAATACTCTTTTGAAATTCCCTTTATAGGTATTCATATATATTTAATTTGACTATATTAATCAATACTTACATAATTTTACCAAGGCCAAGGTTATAACTTAGCATTTTGTCATACACCGACTCAAAGTTTGATGACAAATTGATCCTTGTCGAAATACGTCCTCTCCTTGATGATAGTCCCCTTCCCGTCGAGTGTTTTCGATCCTGCAAGGACTTGAGCAAGAAAAACTAGGGTTAGACCATTCTCGACGTGTATATTCACGTTTAAAATATAATATCATCATCCTCATTTACATTTTGCAAATTAAAGTAAGATATTCACATTTACAGATGCAACAAATAAAACAATTGTTTAATCCACAATTTTCACATTCACATGAAAAGCAGTTATAGCAACTAACATAACGACCATAATTCCATTGTCATTAACATGTTAGAGTCAGAGGGGATGTAGAGGATGCGTCTGTAAGGACGGAATATCATTCTTCTATTATGGGCTGGCATAAGTTGTCAATTTGTCAGTATTTTCTTTGAACAGTGATGGACGAGTTAGGGCAAGACAAGCGCCTATGAAACGATCTTCCATCAAATCTGTGAAGGTTATTATATCTTCTACCGCTTCAAATCCCTACATGACTGAGGTCTGCTTTTCATAGTAGATGAAAATAATCGAGGTGCTATTTAACATTAAAGGATTTTGCAGCTTCAAAATAAAACATGTAAACGTTCACCAATGTTGAGCCTGCCATGTCAATGCATCTTGTTGATTGAATGTAAGGATGACTGGAAATTGAGAATTGAGAGAGACAAAGACAATTGTACAGGAGGGAGCAATTTAATAGTTTTAAAAGATTGTCGCTAATGAAGGAAAAGATGGTTAAGTCAATCAAAACTATTAGTTAGTTAGTGAAGAGTATGATGAAGTATGCAAAGACATGACCATTGGCAAGGAAGGGTTCCGTTGGAAGGAAATGAACTTTGGCCCCAATTTCCATCATTGGTATAAGGAGAGATATATTTCAAAGCAAGAAGTGGGGAATAATAATCAGCTCTTATAGAGATATCAGGAATCAGGTTAGCATAATACATTCCAGTACAGCAGATCCAAATGCGGTTAGGAGTCATGAGCAACTCATTAAGGGATATTCAACCAGAAATCTAAAAAAGGCATCGCTGGAGGAGGATAAAAGGATGGGCCTACTCTACAAGTCAGTTTAAGAGGGTACCTTGGATGAAGTATATAAATGGATGGAAATCAGAAATATAAATACAGCATAGATGTTGGACCATTACGCATTGATATCTGTTCATCATCGAATAAATGATAATGTGAAGCCTCAAATCTTCTTAAATATTTATATGAATTCTAGTATGTTAAAGAAATTGACTATGAGTAAATGAAGATAAAGGATTTGGAAATTAGTAGGACCGGAATGTGTACTTGATATATATGCGAGTATTTATATATACGTAGATATAGATAAGTTTTATAATGACTGATATGAAATGAGTAAGGAGGAGGAATTATAAAGAAAAGGAAATGTAATTCATCGCATCCAAGCTAGAAGACGGATCGGCTCAAACCGTTCCAGTTCGCACGCTATTCAAAGGTAAGTACCCTCACCAAACTTGTTTAATATTGAGGAATTATGGAATCAATATAGATTGCTATGACAGTGGATTACTGTAAGATAACTAACCTCATATCTTATATTAGTGAATGCTTCTAACACCCAAATCTGTGTTAAACTGTGAATGCGACCATGATAAGTTAATGCATATTAAATGATACGCTATGCAATTAATAAACATATATGTCAATGTATTAAGACTACTATACAAAGTAAGACAATATGTAGACTAATGGATGTTATTTGTCAAAACCACAATAATGTTGCTTACAACAATTATTGTGACTTATTGAGCCATTATGACATTACTTTGAAGAATAGACTTCGGGCCAAAATTCCCTTTCGCTAGCACTCAATAAGGATAGGGAGTTTGTGGAGGGAAAGGTTGGTAAATCGATCCATTGATGGATGGTCCCAAGACAGGTAGGAAACCTTGAGGGAGTCCAATTAGAGATCGTTCACGTGCCCTTGGCACAGTAAACCTACCATCCAAAGAGGTTAGGAAAGAGGAAACAAGGCGAAGATCTATTCCGATCAAGAGTAATAAGTCATATCTGATCATGTTAGTTTATGCCCTAGACGATAATGCATTTTTGTCTTATTCTTAAAATATGCAAACTGAAATGATCTAATCATGAACAAGAAATTATGTGCTTAATCGATAATACATGATGTATGCAGGTCTTCAAGGCAATTTACATGAGCAAAATGATGTGTTGGTAAAATAAATTATATGTCCTAACTTGTGCATTTTATGTTTCTAGGATAAGTTGAAGAAGGGGACATTACACCTTCCGATCAAACAATGGATAAGAGACATTACCATAATCCTGTAAGGATGTTGGGTAATGATTGCATTTAGTTGATGTGAATCCAGTTGTGCACAAGTTGGTTTGGAATTGGTTTTCCACTTTGGACAGCAAGATAAGTTATCTTGGGAAGGATGTCTAGCTACAAACAATTGTGGAAAGAACTTGAACAATGTAATGTCCCCTTCTCCGTAATCGCCAGGTGGATCACTTAGCCTTTTAATTCCCGAGGCTAAGGTCATATGGAGGGAATCGTTTATTTAATTACTTAATGTTTGAGTAATTAATTAAATTCCGCATAAGGTGACTTAATGTATGATTATTAAAGTGACTTGTGAAATATTTTGAATATCACTTTATAAAAGTCCATTATATTTTGCATATTGAGAAATCATAAAGTGACTATGGAAAAGACATTATTTTATTAACTGTCACTTTAATCTTTGAATGAGGGAAAAATACAAAAGAAAGAGGAAGGGAAGTATTCGCCACTTTTTGAGCTATGTTTATGTTTTCACGAGAAGAGCTCGAGCTACTCAGCTAGGGTTTGAGGCCATTGCAGATCAGTTTCAGGTGTGAAACTATCACCCCTAGCTGTAAGATTCGCAGGTTTGTGGAGGAAGAAATCACCTTATTTTCGGGTTTTCGCGTCTGGCTTATTTCAGAGTTTTGATCCCTCTTGAAATTGCATTTTGGAGTGAACATTTTGAGTTGAAGGCGTCTTGCCATTAAGGAACCCTAGGCGCAGTCAAAGATGCACTCTAAACACTTACAAATTGTGGCATTGAGAAATCTGGACGAGTAAGAAGAAAAACGTGACTGCAGGAGGTAAAACGACTGTCAAATCTCTCCAGCTGGGTCATGGCGAATATTGAAGGTCCTTAGGGAGGTCGCATGGAGTTCGTATGACGTGGCACACTTCTGAAAACAAGAAACGAGCACCCAGGAGTTTGTATTCGTGGCTGTAGCTGATGAAGGAGTTTGTATTCGTGGCTGTAGCTGATAATTTCTGTGGCATCTCTATATTCACAGGCTGAGGATGACATTTACCCAGGTCTGAGATTGCTATTTATTATTGTAATCTGCACTTATGGTGAAATATCAACCAACTGATGCCTCATGCATGGTCATTGTTTCCTAGATCAATTTATATGACGTCTTGTTTGAAAACTGCTAATGTCTGAAAACAAGTTTGAACTATTATAAAATCTGAGAGTATATATAAACAAATGTGCCCTGATTATCACATGGATAAACTCAGAAATTATTACTGATCGCTGTTACCTGGTTTAGTCGCTACTGTGTGTGCATAAATTCCCTTGAAATGCTGATATAGTCAAAATACTACAGCTGTGCAACTTTCCAATGTATCTCAGATGATTTTATGACAGAGTCAGCCCTTGTATGTTGTCCTTGTAATGTTTAGCAAGAAATCCTAACATTCTGGATAATGACTATCTGAGAATAGTTCCCTTGGTTATGGTCCATAACATTGAATACACCTTGTCATGAAGTTCTGAGTCAATTTTCTGAGCATGAAAGAATCTGATATAAATTTATGAAAGACTGTTAAGTCTGCAATCTTGTTCTAGGAACTGTTGTACTTGTTCTTGCTTAAGGCTGTCTTATATTAGGCTCTATTATACTCAATACAATGTTGTCAAGTTTTTGCAAAACACTTGCAACTGTGTGATGAACGAGTTCCCTTCAAACCAAGCCAATAATCAGAAAATTATAACGGCATAAATCAGCTCGCACATCCGGTGTTGGACAAATTCCAAAGGGGTCAATACAGAAAATTTAGAGCAAAATTTGCGACACTTTACAAATGGTATCGAGCTAACTTCATGCTGCCTGTGTGGTAGTGGGATGTTATGAATCCTGATAACCGAGAGTTTATAACATACAGAAGAGAAAGGAGAAGAGGTGTTGGTCCTTTTGATACCGATTCATCATCTGAAGAAGATATCATGGGTGATAGGCATGACATACCCGAGGGTAGCACTCAACAGATTCTTAATGACCTAGCTAGAGGTCAACAACAGATAGCTTAGCTCTTAAACCAGCTCTTGGGTGATAGGAATAATGGTAACAATGGGACAAACGGTCATGATAACAATGTAGAGGCCAGCAACACCAATATACCAGCACATAACCATGCTAGGACAGCTAGTAGGGTGACTCCGAGGCCTCTCATGCCTCAATTCTTGGGAGGACAGCCTGCTGGAAATCAAGAGCAGCAAGCACAAGGAGAGGGATTTACAGATTATTTGAGAGAATATCAATCGTTGGGAGATGAATTTCATGCTGCCATGTCATTGGTGGATTTTTGCACTATCAAGTACAGGAATAGACCCAGAAACAACAATAGAGGACAGCAGAACCAGGATCTACAACGCAAGGTTGGAAAACTCACGATCCCTTCCTTTGACGGGTCTAGTAAATGCATAGCCAGAGCGTGGGTACAAAAGTTGGACACTTATTTCCAGCTAAACCCCATGTTGGAGACAAAGGCTATTAAGTATGCTATGCTACACTTGGATGGTGAGGCACATGAGTGGTGGTATCATGGGCTTGTCACTTTAGGGCATGCCAACATCACTTCCTATTTGGAGTTCACACAGAAAATTATGGACAGATTTGATCAGAGGGATCCAGAGCTTCATTTCTGGGAGTTAGCACAGCTTAAGCAGAGCGGATCAGTAGACACATATATCTCAGAGTTTCAGCGATTGGCAGTTATGGTGACAGATGTTTCAGAGCAGAGGTTGGTTATGCTCTTTATTGAGGGTCTATCCGAACCACTTCGTGGTTGGATTAAGGCTTTCAAATCCGATTCCCTACAGGATGCGATCACTAGGGCGAGAGACATGGAGTTCTCCACACCTGACAACAAAATCTCTTCTAAACCTTTTGTTCCTCAGAAGAACAAGGGTAAGAAGTCTTTTCAGAAAAAGGGAAACAAGAAAAGTGATCCAGATGAGGAGTATCGCAAGGAATGCAGAATTAAGGGAATTTGTTACCATTGCAAGGAACGTTGGGAGCCAGGTCACCATTGCCTAGGAAAAGGCAAGGCTCACCTTATTGAGGTTGTGACCGAGGATGAGAGCAATGATGACGAGCCTTCTCAGGATAGTGATGACAGCAGTTCAGATGCGGAGCAGCCTCAGGGAGAAGGTAAGAGTGGTAGCATTGCTACCTTATCGGGCACTCCTAGATTCAACTCTTTTAGAGTTAGAGGAGTTTTACAGGGACATCGCATATGTGTGTTGATTGATAGTGGGGCAACCCACAACTTTATTGATGCAGCCCTAGTTGAGAAACATATGCTACCCGTAGAAGACTTTGAAGGATTTAATGTGATGGTGGCAGATGGCTATAAATTGAGGTGCACTCGGAGGGTCACGGTGACCTTTTCCACACATCGCCCCATTGCAAATGGGGACCCTCACTGGTTTGCTCTTAGGGTTTTGCGTTGAGTAGCAATCTCATAGTCTCTGATATCTGGGAATTTCATGTCAAGGTCTGGAGTCATCATCCGAGCCAAGTTGGGAGTTTTAGCCCAAAACTGAACGTAAACGTCATGGAAGTGCTTAGAAGGCCTCGCAGACGAGGATCGCCTGTGCTTTCGCTCAATTCTGACACTTCCTATTTTTTAGGGATTCTGCTTTTTTGCTTTTTTGCTTTTTTCGTTTTTGGCATTTCTGGCCCAATTTGGAATTTACTATTTTTAGAAAGTTGCTTTTTGCTTTTTTCTATTTTTAGTAAGTTTCTATTTTTAGAAAGTACAGGGTGTCATTAGCATTTGAGTCAAAAGTTTCTATTTTTGGAACTAAAAAGCAAGCAAAAAATCGAAAAATCATGAGAAAAGC